>JAGXJF010005354.1:0-173723 GCA_019208055.1 Stipa capillata | reverse complement strand
GACTTCATGGTCGAGTGGACGGAAGTCCAATCCCTGCCCTCTGTAATCGACCTCGAACATTAGACGCTCTACTTCGACGGTTCACTGATGCTTCAGGGTGCGGGGGCTGGCATCGTGCTCATTTCTCCGAAAGGGGAACGCTTCAACTACGTGCTATAGATCCACTTCCCAGCGTCCAACAACGTCCCCGAGTACAAAGCCTTACTACATGGCCTGTGCATTGTGACCTAACTCGGAATTCGCCGGCTCCTCGCCCGTGGAGATTCTGAACTGGTGGTCAGGCAGGTCATGAAGGCATGGTCGTGCAGAGACCCCGTCATGGAAGCCTACTCCCAAGAGGTGCGCAAGATTGAAGTCAAGTTCGACGGCCTCGAGCTCACTCACGTCCTCCGCCGAGACAACGAGGCTACAGACGCACTCGCCAAGCTGGGGTCCAGTCGGGATGTCGTCCCGACCGGTGTTTTCCTCCAGGAGTTGCATGCGCCCTCCATCAAGGTGGAGACAGCGTCTGAGACCGAAGAACCACACCCCGAGGGATCCGGTAGCATTCAACAGACTATGCAAGAGGTCTTGGTCATCAATGCCGACCGGATGACGCCCTTCCTCGACTACATCCTATGGGACATGCTCCCACAGGATTAGACCGAGGCACGGCGCCTTGCGAGGCGTGCCAAGGCCTACGTCGTCATCGAAGGCGACCTTTACAAGAAGGGCACCTCCGGAATTCTCCAGCGGTGCATATCTCAAGATCAGGGGAAGCAGCTGCTGTACAACATTCACTCGGGAGTCTGCGGGCACCACCCAGCACCGAATTCGCTAGTCTGGAAAGCCTTTCGACAAGGTTTCTACTAGCCGACCGCAGTCTTAGATGCCGAGCACATTGTGCGCACCTGCGAGGGATGCCAATACTTCGCCCGGCAGACACACTTACCGGCTCAGGCACTCCAAACTGTCCCAATCACGTGGCCCTTTGCTGTTTGGGGTCTGGACTCAAGACGGCTCCCGGGGCTACACACATCTCTTCGTCGCCGTCGACAAGTTCACCAAGTGGATTGAAGCCAACCCAGTTGCCACGATCACTGTAGAGCAGGTCATCGAGTTCCTCCTGGACATCGTGTACTGGTTCGGTGTCCCCAATAACATCATCACGGACAATGGTGTCGAACCCTAGAATCCATAACAGAGAGTTTTAAGTGAAACCACCCGCTAAGTCGGAACGTCAACCCCGACCTCAACCCCTGGGTATCAATCCCAAGAGGAGTGGAGTGATATGGCTCCGAATAGCCCGAGACGTCAACCCCGAACTATCTCCGGCAAACTAATGCACAGATCAAGTAGGGTGATATGGTCTCCTCACTCTTTTCTTACTGAGCCGGAACGTCAATCCCAAACTCGTCCC
This sequence comes from Stipa capillata, assembly GCA_019208055.1. Taxonomy (NCBI): domain Eukaryota; kingdom Viridiplantae; phylum Streptophyta; class Magnoliopsida; order Poales; family Poaceae; genus Stipa; species Stipa capillata. The sequence continues at coordinate 172,324 of JAGXJF010005354.1, read as the reverse complement.
GGCAAATTAATGCTCGGCTGGAGTAGGATGTTATAGTTCCCAACCTCTCAGTAGCAGAGTCACTTCACAGGGGTGATTAAACCTAATAACTCTATGATATAAACTCTGAAATTCTACCCACAACATGTGCTTCATCAACATACACACATGGCACATGAGCAGGCGAAAACAACTAGATTTCACAGCAGTAACTCTACGATTGAAACTGCAATATTATAAGTTCTTGAAACTTAACAAATTATATTCACGAAAGGGATCCAAAGATCCAACTACACAGCGGAAGAGTAATTAATGCTACGAAGCCAAAATGGTAAGGCCAAAAGTGGCAGCAGAACAAACCGAGTTGCCAAACCCTGGGGGCAGGATCACTGCCTGGGATTTCCAGTGACTGGTCGTTGTGGGCGTCGATCTCTAGATAGAAACACCCTCGGGAGGTTTAGTTTCCTCTGCAACAAAAATATCAAAGATAGCAGGGTGAGTACAAAATTGTACTCAGCAAGATTTACAGTGCGGAAATTAGTAATAGATGTGACAGGTATCAATAAAGGGGTAACTGTGGACTATTTTGTGGAAAGCCAATTTTACCTTTGTCAATAGAAGTAGGTAGATGAAAGCCGACTACCAGAATACTTTTCAAAGGGGATGAGTCGAATACTTCATGATCAGTCCTTACTGCAGATCACCACATCTTAAATATCCCGACTCTTCCTCAACCACTCTGGGAGGAAGCAGTCTCTAACACCACAGCCTTAGAGTTGGCAAGTTTTAAAGTATTGTTGTAGTTGTCTAATTCGACGCAGGTAATCACCGCAGACACGGCTGTTCAAACAGTTCAAACCCTGCAGGGGGGTACATCTTTACCTACACATATCGATCGACTCTTAATGCCATCATGTACACACTTCACGAGGTGTGCTGGTAGAGGGTGATTGAACACGACCTTTACAATGCTTTCGACCTAGGTATGAGCCACCCTTACGGGCCAATCCATGTACATCAGTTTGGCCGTGACTACGACACGGTCCCATAAGTTGTAGGAGGTGATACATCCCCGGCCTCGAACCATCTGTACCCCTTACACCTATATTAAAGCACCACACCACATCCTTTTTCACTCACCCAGTGAATAGAAACGGCAAACTATGCAGCTCATACTCTAAGTCTAGGCAAATTATTTAGTCGTGGGTGGCCCCATAATCCACCCGTGCAGAAGTACGCAAATCTTGGGTCAATGTACGTCGGGAACCGGTGCTTGTGGGAAAACGAGACAACCCACCATGCTCCTAGCCATGGCCTCTCGTCTAACCCAATAAAGATTAGTAAAGTTTATTAGTTGATTCCCGGTGAACACCCACCTACCACGTAACCCACCAAAAGGTGATGATTCGTCTGCCATCCAAGAAATTATGATTTCTACATGTCTAAGCATGTCTAAGCAATAATAACATAGTAAGCAGTATAAAGGAGCACACTATGCTACTCTAGATAGGTTGGGATGGTGGTGGAGCTGATTGAGTGACAAAGTAAGTTTCATTCATCGGAATAAGGTTCTGCTTAGCGGAAAAATAGTATTTGAACGCATGTGATAATGAATTTAAAAATAACTAATAATTTGCAAATAGTAGGTGTTTGCAATGTGACCAAAGGGGCTGCTTGCCTGGTTGCTTTGCAACTAAACCCTGCTCGTGATTCGGACTATCGTCTTCTGGACCTTCCGGCTCTAACGGAGAAGAACGAAAACACCGAAAAAGAAGGGCATAATTGTAAATATCAAAAAGCTGAACATCGGCATGAGATGCAATGCATGCCATGACGTAGAGGGTGTAAAATGAAGACTAATGCAAGCAGAATCAATTTAATCGGAGTTCGGACGTATCGCGATCCGAAAATCCTCCGGCTAATCGGAAACCCTAATTTGAGTTTTTAGCCAATTATGTTTTTCCTAGCATGCAAACATGGATGAAAATGACATATTTGAATAGCTCTCATTTTTCTGAACATTTTGATATATTATTTGCATTTTTCTGATTAAAGATGAATTTCCTATTAATTTTTCAATATTTAATTAATTTTTAACCCCTTTGTTATATTTTTCTCAGTAAAATAATATTTAAATTAATTGAAATAACAACAGAGGCTGACAGGTGGGCCCTACTGGTCAAAGGTTGACCAGGGTTGACTAAGTCAATGACAGGTGGGGCCCACTTGTCATATTTTCCTTTTTCTTTAATCTTTATTTTAAATCCTGACATGTGGGGTCCACTGGTCATAGAGACAGAGTAAATGAGTTCATTAATTGCACTCTTAGTTACTAATGACAGCCATTATTGTGTCAGATTAGTCATAACTGCAGTCATTAGCATTAATCACTAAAGCATTAATTAGTCTCTTTAATTATGTCCTAATGGCCATTTATGGCACTTATGCCCTAATGGCCGTTTTAGGGGCCCTAACCGCCCTAGCGGCCGGTCGGGCGCTCGGTCGGGAGCCGGCTCGGGACTGGGGTGAGGCCGGCGGCGAGCGGCGGCTTACCGGACTCGGGTGGAGCGCTAGGCGGCAACGGGGAACGGCACCGAGGCGGCTTGGGCTGAGCGGCGGCGGGAAGGCTCGAGGTCGGCTCGGTTGGCTCCGGCGGAGCGGCGAGGGGAGCTCGGGGCGGGCACCGGGCGGAGCAGAGGCCGGGGCGGTGAGGAGCACCGGGGCAGCACGGAGAGGGGCGGTGGTGGCGCCGGGGTGGAGCGGCGGTTGCACCGGGGCGGCTCGGCGAGCTCGGATCCGGCGGCAACTTCGGGGCGGAGGACCGAGGCGGGGTGGCGGAGAGCTCGGAAGGAGGCGGATCGAGGGCGGCGGAGGGTGCGGGTGGAGCGGAGCCGGGGCGAAGCGGCGAGGGGAGAGGCCGGGTGGCACGGGGAGGCGCCGAGGTGGCGGAGGGCGAGAGCGGCCGAGGCGGACTGCAAGGGGAGCTCGGCGGCGAGATGCACCAGAGGGAGAGAGGCGCGGGGAAAAGAGCCACAGAGAGAGAGAGAGAGGACTCCGGGGGGGGAATTAGGGAGAGGAGGCGGCGCGGCGCTCTGCGCATGCTGGCCACGTCGAGCAGCTGCGTGGCCAGGGAAGAGAGGGAGAGAGCGGCGGCGGATGGGGATAAGGCAGCCGGGTGGGGGAGGCTTAAGGAAGAAGAAAGAGGATGCGGGCCAGGTGGGCCGGGGAGAGGAGGTGGGCCGAAAGGGGAAGAAGGCCCATGCGGCAGGGGGGTTTTAGGGTTTTCCTTTTTAATTTTCTTATTTTTGCTTGATTCCTTTGCAAACTTGCTTCAATTCAACATAATTCAAATTCAAAAGATATTTTGAAATCTTGCCTTATATTTCCCAACCCAAACCTTTATTCTAACAGGGTATAACAAAACCTTTTGAGGATATTTCCGATACATTTCACTTAGGTAGCGTAATTCCAACCTTGACGAATTCATCGCTCTAAAATTCAGAATTTTACTCAATTTCAAGCTTCATTATAAATGCATGTCATGCAATGATGCACACAATTAACGGCGTAAAAACAGGGACGTTACAAATGGCACTTAATTCACCGGCGGCGCCTTCCTCCGATTCTGTGACGACTACAACATTGGTTTCAGCTTCGCCGCAGTGGCACACCCACGCACAAATGGGCAGTTGAACGTGCCAATGGTCTGATTATGCAAGGTATTAAACCTCGGATCTTCCAGTGCCTAAAGTAGTCTGCGGTAAATGGGCAGCAGAGTTGCCCTCGGTGCTCTGGAGCCTGCGAACCACACCCAACCGGTCAACCAATTACACCCCTTTCTTCATGATATATGGAGCCGAGGCCGTACTACCGACTGATCTGGACCACGGATCCCCGCACATCCGTGCTTACGCTGGGGACCAGTCGGAGGAAGCAAGACAAGACGTTGTTGACCAGTTTGAAGAAGCACGGGAAGTCGCTTTCCTTAGGTCGGCCAAATACCAGTAGGGCTTACGGCGCTATCACAGCCGGCACATACGTGGGCGCGCGTTTAACGTTGGTGACTTGGTCATGCGCCGAGTCCAGTCCAACAAGGGCAAGCACAAGCTCTCACCATCGTGGAAAGGCCCATACGTGGTTGCTGAAGTACTACGCCCGGGGGCTTACCGGCTAAAGGATAAGGACGGCAACCTCATCACCAATGCCTGTAACATTGAACAGCAACGTTGCTTCTATGGTTAAGCTTTGTACTTTCATATTTTAAGTACGGATAAATGAATAAAAATTTCTTTGCTCCATCTGAGCTACTCTTGGGGTTTTCGACTGGCCTGCTATGTACGCTCACGGCTACGCATAGTAGATACTCGGGGGCTACACCACACCGGGTGCGCCCAAGAGCACTCGGGCTCTTCTCCTTCAACAATTATTTTAGTACTGCGTAAAAAGCTTGGCGTTAACTCTTTGTCTTCAATCGCCGGTCTACGCCACAACCCTGCTGTGGCGTACCCGGTTTTAAGGCCGGATAAACCCTTGTGTTTACTGTACCGATCCCATGATCAGTAGCCGGTACACACAAGCTAACCTGTATATCGAGGTCATACACGCACTTATTAGAATATGATATAAAACCGATCTTTGAGATTGAAAAATTATAGCTTTAGCCCAACGGCTAAAATCTTGCAGCGAAAATCAAACGGTGATGTGGCCCACCAGTATGCCCTACCCGACAGGCAACTGACTGGGGTTACGCCCTAGCTTTCGCGGATATCGTCGTTGCTTTTGAGCTGTCGCCCTTCGGTCTGGCCAAATCAATAAGCCAGGTGAGTACATTGAATGTACTCGCAAGCACTCCGCCAGGCAGTTTATCTCGGATATGAGCATGCAAGGAAATTATCAAGAAACAGGCTCTATCCTAGGTTTCATATTGTGTGAGAAAGTAAGTTTGCATTTGAAATATGTAAATAGATAATAAAAGCAGTTTTAGCAAAGTATCTCGACGCAGCGAGATAAGGTACCTGCTTTTATCACTCTTCCCGTTACAACGGGGAGATCATCTCTGTGCTTTCCGCTATAATGGCAAAGCATGGTAATCACCCGATTCCTCAGGGAGACATAGCTCACCCGGTACATACGGGGATACCAACAAAAACATGGTAATCGCTTGATTCCTCGGGGAGACATAGCTCACCCGGTACATACGGGGATACTAGGGTTTGCCCGAGTCCACGGGGAAATTCCTTCTTCACTCTTCCCGACACAACGGGAAATTTGCACGTCACTTTGCGAACTCGGCGGATCGCATCCTTAAACCCATAACCCATTTTGGACTTTGAAAGCCAGTCTACTTTAGTGTGGCCCAACCAAGTTCGTCCTTGACCGTGGACACGGCTATTCGAATAGTTTAAACTCTCTGCAGAGGTGGTACGGCTTTACCCACACGATGTAGTTCACCCTGGGCATACTGCACGCCGCATGCTACCAGAGCTAGTACAACGAGACTCTTCGCCGGTGTGAACCCAGCCATGAACCCGCCAGAAGGACATATCCCAAACCTAACTTGAGTCAGTATCATCGCTTGCAAGGAGGTTGGTGTTCCAACTTTGTGGCGAACAAGCCATCACTTTCCCGCGGAAACTTTTCTCTACAGAGGCTACAACCTCATCTGCACACTGCTCACTGCCTACGGGTTCATGCTAGTCCAGGCCGGGTACTAGATCAAGTCCTTCCCATAAAGGACATGTGGACGTACGGTAAGACTTGGCCAAACGGCACTTAAGCTCGGTCCTTAGGTGATCCGAGAGGGACTCCACACCACTCCCGTAAACGGGCAGCGAGAACCACGCCGGGCCTTACCTCGCTCTTTAACAAGCTTCCTGCTTTCGCCCTTCATTACCGACCCAGATGAAAATCTTCTCCATTTTCATTTTGGTTTCACAAAACCTTTTCACGGTAAAATATCCCAACCCATGGATATACTACCTTCATACTCCTTCAGACACGACGGTCCGTTTCCAAACATTTGCCACATGAAATATGTGAGTATTCCCCTTTTTATTTTGAAAACCTAATTTTGCTACTGCAGGGCTAAGCATACATACATACTCTACTCTAGGTTTCTGGTAACTTTTCCGGAAATACGTAGTCCTTAGGGTGACAAGGAGTTTAGGGTCAGACTAGGGTTTTCTAAGCACAGGTCATAGCTACATTACATAAAATAACAGGTATAAAACATAGCATGCATGTTTCGTAAACAAAATACATTTCATAAACTTGGGATTCAACATGATCAAGGGTGGAGAGCTTGCCTGGCAATAATGGCCGAGTGTCGGTATCGAGCTTGATACGACAGCTGTCAGGAATCCGTTGCGCGATAACTCGTAACGTCAAAACTACACGTCGGAAAAAACTGTGAATCACCAATGGTGCGAGGAAGAACCATTTAAGAACCAAAATATACTCAAGCAACATTTAAAACCATGCATTGTTCTTAGAAGGACGCTAGGGTTTTCAAAATGATGCGACGGAATTAATATCACATGGGGCAAAGGCTTTTACATATAGGAAAACTAGGGTTTGCATGATTAGGATCATATTCGCATTTATAAACTTTTAGCTTCCAAATAAGGATTGGGCCCAGAGGACATTATTCATGTTTCAAAGTTTTTAGAGGTTTATATGAAAACTACTAGAGTAAGATTAATTTGACATGTGTGCACCTAGGTATACATACATGCATATAAGGAATGAATTGCACTTAATAGATTTTCAAAAACCCCTTCCTGTTTTGATTGTATAAAAGATTTCGAAACTAAAGGTTCACTGGACCCTTGAGATTTATTTGATTTTTATGCAAAAAGGAAATAATCATGTTAACATATGCTTATGGAACATATGACACGTCCATATATGAATTTGCTTTAAATTTGAAGATTTGAATAAGTCTAAAAGTTATGAAACTTGTATTGGTGGATAGGATTTGAATTTAGAAGTCTGTGGGAACGAAATCGAGCAAATTAGATAGATAATGAAAGGTTACGGTCTTTTGAAAACTTGCCGCGGAGGAAAACCGAAGGGAGGGAATTAGTTAAATAGGCGCCGGCGGCGGCAGCTCACCAGGGACAAGAACTTGTGCGGAAAGAGGCGCAGCAAGGCAGCCGGGGGCTGCCATGGCAGGAGCAAGGTGCGGCAGCAGTTGCCGCGGGCTGCCGCGGTGGGGGAGAGAGCCACAATGGCTTGCCGCGGTAGAAACAAAGCTGCTACAGCAGTGGATTGCCGCGGCAGGGGTTTGGCAGCAGTGGTTTGCCGCGGTAAGAGCTGGGCGACAGCAGCAATAGCTTGCCGCAGTAGAAAAATAGTGGCAGTGGCGTTGCCGCGGTTGGGAAAGGGGTGTTAACTCCTTGCCGTGGCTGTCGGGAGCTTGCCACGGCAGGGGCAAGGCAGCAGCCGGGAGCTGCCGCGATGAGGTGGAGTGCACTGCCGCGGTGAGAATAGCCTACCGCTGTGGGAATAGCCTGCCGCGGTGAGATGGGGCACGCTGCCGCGGTGAGAGGTGTTGCGGCGCGGTACTGCTGGCGGGCTGCCGCGGCAGGAGCAGGAGGCGGTGGCAGCTGCTGCGAGCTACCGCGGCAGGAGAAGGGCTGCAGCGACAATGGCTTGAGCTGCTGCGATGAGAGTGGCTTGCCGTGGCAGGAGCAAGGTAGCTGCGGCAGTGGCGAGGTGGAGTTGCTCCGGGTTCAAGCGGCGTCGGGACAGCGCTCGAGGCAAAGGATTGAGGGGAAGGGATTAGCTCGGTAGTGAGCTCGGCGTGGAGCTTGGTTGAGAACTAAAATGGGAGAAGTAGAAATGCAGGAGGAGAGTTAGCAGCTCGGGTGGCTTGGGAGCTCAGGGAAGGGAGGAGCTAAGTGAGAGAGGTGGAGCTGCTCGGCTTGCTAGCTTGGGCAGAAGAGGCAATAGGAGAAGGAGGAGGGAAGTAGGCTCGTGGTGGTAATGGAGCTCGGGTTTAGGGGGAACTGGAGCTCGGACGTGGGGGTTTGTAGAGGAAGGAGGAGCAATGGAGGTGAGGGGAGTGCTCGGGAGCAGCAGGAAGAGCTCGGGCATGGAAGAAGAAAACCAGCAGGAACTCCGTTTGGGGAAGAAGGGGAAGGAGAGCTGCACATCTAACTTGTGAGAGAGCAGGGAACAAGGCAGCTCAGTTGCGTGGGAAAAAAACAAGGAGAAGGAGAAGAGTGCTTGGGTGAAGAAGGGTAGCGTGGCTTAGTGCACTGGGTTGCCCAACAATCAACCTGCACAGCACCATGGGTAGCAGGTGGTGGCAGGAAAGATAGGTAAGAAATAAAGGAGAGGAGATTGGGCATAAAGAAGAGGGAGCAGGTGAACCACACTATACAGCACAGGGGAGAGTTATGTGCCTTTTTTCTTTTACTGCTATGGGAAAAAGGTGGCGTGCTGGTTCAGGGGAACAAGCTGCCTTGGTGCACATGGCGTGCAGCAGGGTTGGAAGATGAGACATTGGCCACTAGGGGAGAAAAAGGTGGCGCTGTAACAAATTGAAGTGGCAGGGGTGCAGTGCTTGGCATGTTGATTGCTCATGCTGCTAAAGGTGAGAGCTTGCTCCACACATGGTTTTGCAGTGTATGCGTAGGGGAAAAATCCAGTGCAGCTGCTAGTAAATTTTCGTGTGAGCCCCTCCTTGCGGCTGCATATAATGTTGGCAACTAGCTGCTTGCTCATTAAAAGAAAGGGCTTGGCAACTTAGAGGAGAGAGCTTGGAGAAAAGAGGATGACCTGTGGGCCATGGGATCCACATGGAGGGAACAAAGGGACAAGTCGGTTGGTAACCCTTGTGTGGCTGTGGCAGCGAAGGAAAAGAAATGGACAGGAAGAGCAGATATGCCAGTGTATTCCTCTCAGATTTAAGAGAATACAAAAGTTTGAACACCTCAAGCAAGATTCTGCTGTAAAAATAGCTTTCTCGCGGAAGAAGGAAGTTCAAAAATTATCTTACTCCTCTGAAGCTTAAATTTTAGAATTTGCATTTAAATTTTATAAGTGGCTGAAGTGGGACTTAGCTTTCGGCTTTGCTATATCATATTAATTTAGAAGCAGCTTGAGAGTATTGGCGAGACGCTATAATTTTGTTAGGTTTCAATTGAGATTTTTGTACTGTAATTGTTTAGAAAATAGGTTCATGTTTCACATAGAATATCCCCATGTCTTGCTCGGAACCCATTGAAATACTCAAGCTGGGAGTTTGAAATTTGATTTGATAAATGGGAGGTATTGTCATCAGGGGTATAACAAGGGAACCGAGCGGGAGATAGGGTTTCAGCTTTAGAAAAAGGATAAATGGATAGATGGCGAAAGGGCCGGGTAAATGGTTAGTTGGTAGAAATATAACGGGACGAATATTTATCTCCCGGCATGGTAACATGGTAGAGGTGAGAAGACATTCGAATGACATATGGTAAGGAGAGAGGGTTTTACCGAGAGGATTTTAAACCAAGGTTTGGAGTGCATGTGCCTACATACACTTGAATATTTTAACATATATGGGGTTCGTATGTGGATGAAATGGACATGCGAAGTTACGGCGAGCTGTGGTTTGATTTCTGCCACTGATACGTGCATATATATAGGCATTAGGTTTGACGACAGGAGGGGAACCAGGGGTGCCGGGAATTAGGGTTTGCATATGTGCGCATACATAAAAGCAGTATATTTTTGCACATACTCGCAATAGAACATGGCGGAGTAGGTAGCAGAAATTCACGTCATTTGGAAAAGATTCGTGACATATATATGTTTAAATTTTGCAGAAGTGCCGAGTGGACACTTAGCGGCAGGTGATGGTCTAAGTTGCACTGGCTAGACAAAAGGGAATAGGATGCCGAAGGTGTATTCGTGGCGGGAAAGCAGGGGCAGGTAGCCACGTGTGGAGACAAGGTGAAGAGCAAGGTTTAAATACCTTGTAGGACAAAATTTCGACAAAGCAGAGATTAAGGAAATGGGACAGAGGCGGGAGATTTTGGTTGTCCCACTTTAGGGTTTTGCAGAAACGTGATTTGAATAAAAGGTTGGTTTGGTGTATTTTAACTGACATCATTCGCAAAAGTTTTTATTAGCCCCAATTTTTTGGGTTTCGAAAAATTGGGCTGTTACACCTGCGCTACACGGGAAACAGCCCACGGCTAATCTCTACGCAATGGGGGCTACGACGGGTCGGCAAGAGCACACACAAAGGGCTAACTTACACACGAATGAATTTTTATGAAAGAAAAGATTAGTAGACATAGAACAAGTAAATCAAAACATGCATAAGCAAGTTACACTCGGCCTTCCCGAGTACTTCAAATGTATATGGAACGGTTCACTCGTTTTATTCCTACTTCTACAGGACAACGCTGTCAGCGAGGGTGTTCGCCGCAGGCTGGACCTCCTCCATCAGCGCGGGGACCTCTTCATCAGCGGTGTCGGCGGCAAGTCATTCCCCGATCGCTCCCATGTCGAGCGATAGATAATGGGACTTCGCCACTGCGAGCGCCAATTGGGCTCTGGCCAGGGTAGATTCTTTCAGCAGAGTCTTCGCCTGATCAGGCACTCGCTGAAGGCGCTCCACGACCGCCTCCACGTGGTCTGGAGTTGGGTCGGCCTCCCAGAGGGCGTCACAGGCCGTTCGAGCAGCCGCCTTCAAGGACCCGGCCATTAGATGCACTTTTTCAAGGCGCGTCTGAAGCACTGCAAATGCAACAAGGCTACATCAGCAAGGTACTCGGCAGGCTCCGGCTGGTCGGACATGACTCGGGGACTTACCAGCGGCGGCATCCTGAGCTCTCTTCAAAGAGAACTCGGTGGCGGCCTTTTCCTCTTCAAATTGCCGAACATGAGCCCTCATCGCCTCAAGTTCTTCCTTGAGCTTGGAGGCCTCGTCTTTAGTGGCTACAGAAGATGTTAGAAATAGTGAGTACAGCAAAAGCGGAAGCGACCAAAGAAGTTCAAGTTCATTACCTTGAGCCCAGGCAGCCTGGCTGCAGACATCCTGCTTCAAAGACGCAACCTCGGCCTCCCGCGCGATCACTTGCTCCTGTGTCGCGTGGAGGGTGCCCTTCAGGTTAGCCCACTCGGCCTTGCGCTGGCCGAGTCGGTCGAAGGCAGGAAGCTTGTCTTGAGGGAACTCGGTCTTATCCCTAGACCTTGGTTAAATTCTGCAAAAATGACAAAAGAAGTTAGCTACTCGGGAAAAATCATCAAGACCCTCCGCTTGGTTCCGTGAACCGAGTGGAGCTCGGGGGCTACACCCACTGGATGCACTGATCGTGCCCCCAGTGCGGAATCTATAGGCTAACAAAGAACCTCCGCCCGACTACTCCAGTCGGCCGGAGGCTCAGGAGCTACACGCCACGGGGTGCACTGTCTGCGCACTCACGGCAAAAAAGTGAAGAAAACACAAGGACAAAAAACAGACCTTTATCAACGGCAGAAGCTTACCGTTTACCAGGTTGGCACTCTCCTTCACGGTCTTGAGATCTTTCTTCAAGGTCTTCAACAACTCCGAAAGCTGGTCTCCGACTTGGGTGGCGGTGCCTATTGCCTCCTCCCACTCTTCCGACTCCCGGACATCATCGATCTCCCACAGGACTTCATCTCGCTTCGTGTTGGAAATATGCCCTTGAGGCAATAATAAAGTTGTTATTATTCTATTTTCATGTTCATGACTAAGTTTATGTTCTATGCTAGAATTGCATTGGTTCTTGAATATGAGATTCGGAGGAAAACCTAATTGCATGTGTGGAATAATAAACACCATTTAGATCCCTAGTCAGGCCTCTGGACTAGCTCATGTATTGTTGATGATCTTGTTTTCCTGATCATGGGCATTGTTAATGTAACAAGGATGCCGGCAATAATGGGAACACATTGTTAGGGTAACAATGGTGTTGGATAGACCCCTTATGAGATACTGCGAGATCACTTCGTCAATATGTTGTCAGTATCTTCTCATGATGTGTTAACGTTTACTTGCGTCGTTAGACCATGAGAATATCATAGACCCGGATACCGGATGGTTGCTTTGGGGTCATCAAATGTTACTTCGTAACTGGGTAATTATAAAAAGTGACTTCCAGGTACACCAGAAAGTATATCGTGGTTCTAGATATGTCAAGACTGGAATTTGCCAATCCGGCGATGGAGAGATACACTCTGGGCCCACTCGGTATTATGGTGTCCAGCATCGCCTGGCCAGGTATTGTGACTAAAAGGTTAGTCACGGGGATACCGGAATACGGAAACGAGAAAAGAGTACAAACCGGTAACGAGGATAACTAGGTATGGTGATCAAGGAGTTGATCACAGGGATACCGTCAAAGTCTCGCCTCGGGTTGTGTAACGTATCGTGAGGCAAAAGGAATTGTATGCGACAATACAAGGTTCGCTCGATAAAGATCTTCGATGATATGTGGGAGTCGTTATGGGTGTCCAGATCCCGCTGACGATTATTGACCGGAAGGTGTCCCGGACATGTCCACATATACTCGAACCTATAGGGTCACACGCTTAACGTTTTAGCGACATTTAGGAATGCTACGATTTATGGAGAACGAGAGAGAAGGGTTCCGAAAGTGTTTCGAATGATCTCAAAAGTGTTCCGGGAGGTCCCGGATGGTTCCGGTGATGTCCGGAAGTGTTCCGGAAAGTATTGGAAGGTCCTAGAAGGTTCTGGAAGGTTCTGGAAGGTTCTAGAAATTCTAGAAGGTTCTGGAAATTCTAGAATGTTCTAGAAGTTCTAGAAGGTTCTAGAAGGTTCTAGTGGAGTTGGACTCCAACTCCAACAGGGTGTCCCTGCTGGAGTAGGACTCCACCTGCCTAGGGAGAGCTGCCCCAACCCCTATAAATAGAGGGGCAGGGCACCTCAAAGAGCATCCAGGCAGCCCCAGAAGCAGCCCTAAACCCTAGGTCGGCCATCTTTAGATTGGCCACAACCTTCTTTTTCTCTCTCTTCTAGATTGGATCTAGTACAGCTGCCGGCGCGCTGCTGCTTCTCCTTCTCGTAGATCCCCGCTGTTCTTGTGTGCTGGTCCACACATTACTGCGGTGTCGCTGATCCGGTACGAGTGGATACCTCGGAGACGTCGTATACTTCGGCGTTCGATCGGGCGAACTATTCGCGAGGAGATCGCTCTCGCGGCTGGGAGGTATAACCTAGCTGCGGGAGTCTGCGGACTTCATCGACATCGGTCAACTTCTCCGCTGCATTGACGTGATCGTCGAAGGTATGATCTCGTTGCCTGCACCTCGATAGTGATCTTGGGGTGGATTGTGCGCGGTAAATTTTTGTTTTGCGTAGCACGTTCCCCAACACTTCGAGGGGTTTATCTAGTGGACCCGAAGCGGCTTGAAGTCCACGTAGAAGCCCAGCGGAGGCGGCGGCACGCGGCCAACATCGATCTCCTCCACCGGCAGCACCAGGGCCCCTTGGGACACGGCGGAACAATCCGCACCGCCCCCCGACTGGGACCCGCCTGCTCGGTTGCAGTGGGAGCTTGCGCTCTAGTGCTGGACTCCTCCGGCTGATGGGCAGGCAGCGGGGTCGGGGGCGCACCGTCCTGTCGGGAAGACTGCTGCGGTGAAGAGACGCTGGCTGCTCTCGGGGGAGACGACGGCCGGGGGTTCGACCCTGCCGTGCCTTCGCCTTGACCGGATCCCTGGGCACTCGGCTTGTCCCTTGGAATATCCCCAGTGTTCTTCAGCCTACAAAGGCAACCAGGATTATCGCTACTCACCGCTATGATGAAGGGCAGAGGGCGCTCACTCGACAACATAACTGGTGGATCTCGGCAAGTTGAAGCGCTTCTTAGGCCCCGGGGCCCGCCGTTCTGTTGTGGCGGTCGCTGGAGCCGACAGCAACGAGGAACCTCCTTGCTCCTTGGTGGCGGCAGATGCCGCTGGGGCAGGACAGGCAGAGGAGCTGTCCTGTCCCACAAAAGCGGCACCGGCTGTTCGTTTCCCCCTCCTCCGAATGAGGGGGACCTCATCTTCGTCCTACTGAAGATCTTCCTCGGCGGCGGCGGCTGATACCGCTGGGGCAGGACGGGCAGAAGAGCTGCCCTGTCCTGCCGAGGCGACGTCGGCTGCTTGTTTGCCCTCCTCCGAATGAGGGGGACCTCGTTTTCTTCTTCCTGAAGGTTTTCTTCAGGTGTTGCCACAGTCGGCGGTGGGGCGCTGGGCTCCTTGGCCGCGGCTGCTTTCCCCTTCGACGACTCGGCGTCGGTAGTGGAGGTCCGGGCCCTCTTCTGTGGTGGCTGCCCGCTGCTTGAGCCGCCGATGTACGGTGGTCGGTTCAATGGCTCGTCCTCTGGGAGAGGAGCCCTGCAGTTGAACCCAGAAAGATCCTCCAAAGTCAGATTACATAAACGAAGTCAGAATATGACTCGGCTACAACACAAAGTGCAAAGTACCAATGTCAGAAGATCGATTGCTTACCTGGTTTGGGGGGTTGGCTAAGCTGAAGGGCACCGAATGCCCGGAGGTGTCCAGGCTCGTGTCCTGAGTCATCAGCCTCCCGACTCGGCTCCGCACTTCCTGCTCCGTAAGCACGTCGGCTGACTCCCGGGTCACGTCCTGGTGGTTGATTCGGGACCCATGGAAATATATCCCGGAAAATTTCGGTAAGATCTTACAACGACCCTCGTATTCCCAGGAGTCCAAATATACAAAAACATGGGCACGCCTAGTTCAAAAATCTAGAATGAACAATACCGAACACCTTCGCCAAAGATGCTTCGACGCATGAAATCATGAGTAAACCCTAACCAACATCTACCGAAAACCTCGTGGAGCATTTTACCATCTTCACCCACCCACCAAATCTCTTTAACTCCTCTGGCCAGCCTCATGAGACGTCCTTTCTATTCAAAGCTTAGTATTGGCACGTCAAGGCAAGCTTGGCATTCAAGTCACGCAGTGGAATCCGATTCTTTTTCGGTGCCAAACTTTACTATTTCCTTGGACACATCCTCAAGAATCCCTGTGACATAGTTTGACACCTCGGGACACATCATGGCCTCTATGGCGCGCTCATGCCACTTGCGTGCGCGCCCTGGACATGCTCCAAAGCCAACTCGGCAGCCGGACCCGGCCACTCACCGTCTCCGCCAGGCCACCATGTGCGTCGGCCGGCCCTTCACCTCCCTGTGGCCACAGCACCGAGCCAATCACGTCGGCGTTTTTCCATCACCGACGAACAGCGGCCTCACCAGCACCACCCTGAGCAGCTCCGGTCATGTCCCGTCATCGCGTATAGCAGCCATGGCCGGGCCACCTTGCCGCCAAGTTATAAAATCCGCTCCCGAGCTCATTTCTTCACCAAGTTCTTCCCCCATCTCTCGAGCAGCCAGTAGCCAAGTGTCGGCGGAATGGGGCCCAGGGTCCCCCGAACCGCCGGTGGAGACCAACGAGAGGCCGCAGGGCGTGGCACGTGGCGGCCGGAACGGCGAGGGCCCCATTGACGTGGCAAGTGGGCCCGGTGGTCTAAGCCTGGGTGCTCGGGCCATGCAAGCCCTCTAAAGAGGGCCCCGGGCTCCCGAGGGTCCGAGGCCCAAGAATCGAGGAAACGCTCGGGGCTCCTTCCCCGAGCGTCCGGCGTCCCGCAGGGCGTGGGGCCCAGGGGAGTGCTCGGGGGAGTCCCCGAGCGAACCCCCTGGCGTTTTCCCCGAAAGGAGTCCCGAGCGGCTCTCCAGCGAGCGCTCCCCGAGCGCTCAGGGTCGCCCGGGAACAGTCCGGGACAGCTGGCGCCCCTCGGGCGCCGAGGGGATCGCTCGGGATTGGAGCGCTCGGGGGTCGCAGGGTCCCCCTGCGGGGCCCTCCTCTGGGCCCGCCGCTCCAGTATGTTGGCTTCTCCGGCAAGCCTCACCCCCGGCAGAAGCATTTAATACCTGTCATTCGTGCATTAAATGCTAAGCCCTGTGCGGGCACGATATTGGTCAGGGCGGGTCCCATCCGCGCAGGGCAAATCCCTTTTTGCCATAGCCCCTGCCAGGGGATGGGTCCGTCTGACAGGTTTGTTGACCGGCCAGGCGCGCCGCCCCGCGCGCCCGCGTCGCTGTCAGCCCCTTTTGCCCCTTTGGGTCAAATCACCGCGCGCCCCGTGGCCCGCGTTTGGTCGCTGACACTGGGGCCCGGGAGCAGATGTGCCGCCAACTCGGTCAGAAGAGCACCGGTAAGTCCTCTCTCGCGGGGCCCGCTGGACATAAAGATGTCAGGGCCCCTGTTCGAAGGCATGGCTGGGAGGCGTATGGCTCGAGGATCGGCGCAGCGCATTAAATAGAGGAATGGGCGTTTCCTTAGCACCCAAGTCACCCTTGGCCGCTGTGGTGAACCCCCGACTATATAAGGGGAGTTCCCAGGCCATGCAAAGGGTTGGCTAATGGAAAAAGCATACAACTCTAGGTGAGATCGGTTGGTTGGATTCCTGAATCCAGATCCACAGATAGTACTTTTCATAGAACATCTTCAGTGGGCTCTAAGCCAGCCTCTTGTAAGGAAGAACACCCTTGTAACCTCCATAGAATCAATACAAACACACACACAAAAAGCAGGACGTAGGGTATTACACCTCCGGGTGGCCTGAACCTAGATAAATCCCTGTGTCTCTTGCGCCAAATATTATCTATCCCACGATCCGTCACCGGCTCATAAGAAGAACTCTATATCGCCCCCGGCCGAATCCCAAAGGGGGTCCAACCGGACCACCGCTAGAGGCGTCTACACGCCGACACCAAGCTTCCTCCCCTGTTTCCGTCTCCGTCGCCACCAAACCCGTCCGCTACAGCCATTCCCCAATCCAACCGAGCTCAATCCTCTGCCAATCCAGCCGTGGATGCTCGAAATCCTTAACCCACACCAGCCACCGGAACCCACTGCCTCCCTAATTCCCTGAGCTTGGAACCGTCGCCAGACCTACTGAGAGTTCTTCCCGAGTCCTTGCCTCGGCGGCGTTTCCTCCGTCGGCCAACTCCCTAGTTCCTCCAGTCCTGACCGTAGCGATAGCCGGAGCTCGCCCAAACCAAAGCCTCAGCATCAAACTCGCGGTCAAGAGCTCGCCGAAACCCTAGCAGCCAACCACTCCAACTGCCGCAACCACCGCTCCCCTGTCCGAGCAACCGACGCGCTCTCATCCAACCACCCGAGGCCGACCTGGTAAGGATAACGCCCGACGCGTGGGCCCGCTTCCTCGGGTGAGGCTCACGAACCAGTAAGCGACCAGCGCCCGGCCAGATGCCGTTACCTCATTTAAAACACGCAATTACTCCGCGTGCACACGAGTTCCCGCGTCCAACAGTTGAAAGCTCAATTAACTCCACTCCGCCTCAGCGCAATGAAAGCGCATTTAAGCTGTCGGAAACGTAATTATAGCGGTTTTCTCCTATTCCAGAACCGGGTGCCACCGGTTCAACCGGTTCGAGTTTTTCCCGCTGGTTTTTGAAGATGTTTTTCCGGTTTTGAAATCCAGGAATTAATTCCAGGCTTTTGATTCAAAAGGATTTTATTTTGCAAATATATTTCCAACATAAACAGTGTAGGTTAAGTCTAGGTCATTTCTTGTTTTTCTTTCGGATCAACCTACTCATTATATATGCAATTTCCAGAGCAACCAAAATAAATATTCCTCGCTACCCAGTACGCTAAAATATGTATTTCAACTATTAGGTCAGTAGAAGGTATGATTCTAAGCATATAATCCTAAAGCAATGATTTTTCCCGGACACAAGCTCATCATTTTATGTAAATGCCTCGTACAGAGGATTTCTTTCCCCCTTAACTTAAAATCACACCCATTATCACCTTCCCCTCTTTTGACCCCTTTCTTTGTGAATCATGCATATTATCTGGCTTTGTTAGAGATGCTTGGATTTATTCGAAGTTGCTATGTTTTCTTCTCATCCGTCGATTTTTCGATGTGTAGTTGACGGAGTGACGTACATGCGCCAGGAAGATTCGGATTCACCCCCACGACCAGAGCAAGAGCAAGAACTGTCAGGCAAGCATTCCCACCTTGATCATGTTGAATCCCATATGTCTGAAATTTAATTATTTTGTTTATAAACCATGCATGCTATATGAGTATCAACGATACTTTATGAAACCTAGATATCCCCAGTATATGCAAGAGACGTAGGTCTGAATATCCGACCCTTGTAACCCTAGGAATATTAGTCGGTTGTTCTACGACCGACAGAAATATTAAGGCTATAGGCATTAGCCATGCTTAGCCTTTCTATAGCTAAAAACTAAACTTTGTGCCGATTTTACATAACCCTTAGGGATATGGGAAATAAAACCCTCGGGTAGCATGTGTTATCTGAGGTGGCTTTTAAAAGAAATATTTGTGAAACCCAAAGGAAAGTGGAGATGATTTTGATTCGAGTGAGAATGTTAAGGGTAGCTCGGGGATGTAGAGCAACGGATGGCGGCATGTTCGTCCGGGATGAACATGGAGACGAAAATGGAGTCTTCTCGAATCAGCTAAGGACCGAGCCTAAGTGCCGCTAAACCAGTTCCCCCACCGTACGTCCACATGTCCTATATGGGAAAGGACTTGGCTTAGTACCCCGGCAAGTATTAGGGTATGGACCCGTGGGAAGTAGGAAGCATGTGCCAGGTGTTTAAAGTCCTAGAGATCCACCAGCGCCGGGCGTTTGGGTGATGATGCGACACAGAGGTGGGGAGTCCCACTTTTGGTCTGGGACGTAAAAGTTGGGTCAGCCACCTGGCGGGTCCAACTCCAGTATGGAAGCGGGCGAAGGCCTCGTTGTAACACCCCTGCCGATACACCTCCTGAAAGTGTATCTGTAAGCGCTCGGCAACAAGGGGGACTTACATCTTGTGGGTAAAGCCGTACAACCTCTGCAGAGTGTTAAAAACTATTTGAATAGCCGCATCCTCGGTCATGTACACGAACTGGCAAGGCCACACACTGGTTAGACTAGGTTTTGTTTGTGAAAAGCTGGGGAAAGGGATTAAGGATGTGGGCACGACATGCCCACGGAGTGCAATTTATGCTACACGGCTGGTAGCAAGAAATTGCAGGAGGAGGGGGCTAGCCGTACTATCCGGGATAGTACGGGCTGAGCATTGAGATAAGTGGAAGCTAGCCGAGCTATCCGGGATAGTTCGGGCTGAGCACCGAGTTGAGGAGGCTAGCTGTACTATCCGGGATAGTACAAGCTGAGCTAAGAAGCTAGTCATACTGCCCGGGGTAGTATGGACTGAGCTATCTCGAGGAATGAGGAAAAAGGAGGTAGCCGGGTCTACCTCAAAAGAATCTCTCTTTTTGTCTTAATTTAATAAGTTTTACCAAACTGCCTTTGAATCTACTATTCCTGTATTTAAACTGAAAACTTACTTATTCGCATAATAACCAACTTAGGATAGAGCCATTCCTTGATTTATCCCTGTATGAGATATTGCCGTATAATTTCCCCTGTGGGAATAGCTTGCGAGTACATTCAAAGTATTCACCTGGCTTGTTGATTTGGCCAGAAGAAGAAGAAGAATTCGTCTCCGAGGATGACGACAGTGAATTCGAGGGCTAGGGCATTCTCCCCAGTCAGTTTCCTGTGGATAGGCATATTGATGGGCTAAATATCGCTTTTCATTCCGCTGCAGTTTTATACGGCCAATAGGCCCGTTTGTATGACCTAAGACCTAAATGGTTATTGTGTAATAAAGTACGCGGTATTGTATGACAATGCTATCCAGTTCTTGTGTATACCGGCTACTGATCCAGGGACTGGTGCAGCAATCAAGGAGTGTATCTGGCCCTAAAACCGGGTACGCCACAGCTTGGTATCAGAGCCATACTGACTGTAGGAAAACCCTAGCTAGCTTGGCCGTTAGCCAAAAATTAGGATATGAGCTATTTTCCAAAAATAAAACAAGTTGTCTAGGTTTAAAATCTGGTATCCTCATCCCCTCTAATACTCGTCTCATCCTGACAAAAATTCCTGAATATCTAAACTCACCCCATTCTTGGTTTTAAAAAAATTACGCAGATGGCAATCGAGAAATTCGGTGAGACCTGCGCTGCCACGACCGCCGGATTCCCTCGACTTCTTCGAGAGGCAATAGAACGCTGCGGAGGCATGGCCGTACCAGAGTATCACATTTTCTAGGAAAAGATTTCGGAGACGATAACCGAGTATTGGGCCAGAGTCTTCATATTTGGAACTAGGCGAGAAGACAACCGGGCTTACACCTTTATGGGACCTTGAAGCTGGTCTCACATTCAGGCCGTCCATCTAGCAGCCTATAAGGCACTGATTCACCTCCGCCATGAGATCGCCGAAATGGACGATTTCAGAGCCACCAAATATTATTCTCAGTACCCAATCAGAGAGGATGTTCGATGGTACACTGCACCTGACGGCGAAGATGACCCAGTCGTAGTAAGCCTGGCACATTACGTAGAAGCCCAAGACTCCATGGTCCACGAAGTACTCGTCGAAATGGAAAAAGTCCGTGATGAGCTACAACGTGTGCAAGAACTTCTGAAGCAGGCAGCTACCCAGCAGCAGAGTGTCAACACCAGTGCAGCATTCCCAGAGCCCCACGACGTTCATGTTGTGGGTGAAAGCTCGCAGCCACCCCCGCCGAAGCGACACCGTGGAAATTCCGGAGTTTATACAGGACCGTTTATTCCGATGGTAGGAACCTCTCAGGCCATACCCCTCATACCGGAACCCACAACATTATATGGCCTGACGTCTCACATAGACTCTGAGGAGGAAGAAGACCCAGAAGAAGTGATTCCAGCAGAAAATGAAGAGGATGTCCAGATAGTGTCTTAGACGTCAAGGCTCATAGTCGCATAGCACCATGAGCTAGGAACCCTGTACTATAAATAAGTAGACGCTAGATATGTTAGTAGTAGACTGCTTGAGTGCCTGTGTAATGTACTACCCTTCCATGTATGTGCCGTGTGTATCACGACGCACCAATAGGTGTTATATCGTGTCACACTACCTGCTAAATAAAATGGCCTATCGGCTTGTTATGTACAAAAGTGTTTTCTATTCTACCCTTATCCCGCGAATCCCTCTTACCTGTCATTCAAACTGTGAATCCCGAGAGGATGTGACACCTCGATCGACCCGCATTTATGTGGGTAGATAACCGTCGCATCTAAGGAGAAAACCCTGTTCCCCTTATGACCGAAGCCACACCATCCGGCTATAAAACCCCTAGCCTTTCCACTTCTCATCTCGCTCACCGCTCTCAGATCAGAGAAATCCTCTATAGTTTTCCTTCCCTTGTTGATGCCCACCAGAAGCGATGCCTTGCAGAGTGCTCTTCGACGAAACCACTGCCGCTGGATCATCTGGACTCACTGACATCCTATGGACAGTAGCTCAACGAGTGCTTAGAGCTACCCAGTGACTGGAGTATGACATCTACCAGGAAGAGGCGTCCAATGCAGCCAACGTGTAATGGGCAGATGTACACATCTACCAAGCCGGTACTCAAGAAATCGCAACCTTCCATTTCGTCGGGAGGTCGATGCCCAACCCCGATCTGGCAGTTCAAGTGGCGGCATGGGAAGCTATTTCCCGGCTCCGCCACATGGTCCCAAGTATGAACCGTAGAGCCTTTCGGTTCTACCCCAGCCGCGCCTGGGGAGAAGATGTAGTCTTCACCAGTACCCAGATGGAGCAAGATGTAGCCGTGGTGCATCTCACCTGGTACCTTGTCACCCTGACCGAGGTCTTCACCCAGCTCGCCGACACTCTTGTTCAGTCGCAGCGAGTCACCCCTCTTGCTCAGCCGCGTCCCCACTCCTGAGATTCCACCTCGGCACCAGCTTATGCGCCGGTGCCTACCAGGGATACCTGTAATGATGGGAAGCAACCCTATGCCTGCCCTGCCCGCTGAATACTTCAGACTGTTTTCGGCATATGCGGCTACCACTCGAGCCGCGAACCACCGCGGGAACCCCACCACACCGCGGAACACACCGATGCCCTCCGAAAACGGGGACATCCATGGGGAGATACCCCTGACCCAGCCCTCCAATCTAGATGTAGACCAAGTAGATTAGATGAGCAGGGAATGGAGTAGCCACTCTCGTGTAGCAATAAAGTTAGGTACCTATTTTCATGATGTTTGTAATAGGGCTTAGCCCCGTGCCCTAAGCACGAAGTATGTATATTGTACAAGTGCCTCTAGGCACACTCGTTGTAAGATTATTATGTGTTTTCTCGGTGTTCCATTTGCATCTTGGTTGGTTTACCCCAACCGCTGGAATTTGTTGCAAGGCAATTAGCCTTAAGTTTTGTGCCACACCGAAACCCTGCTTTTCCCTCTTATCTATTGCTAAAAGAGCGCAATCGCCTGAAAAACCAACCGGTACTATTGCAGGCTAGAAAGCGAAAATGAGCTGTCACTCCATCAACTCTCCAGCCCTGAAGAAGGGGGCAGACGCATCAGAAAATGCTCCAAAACCCGTGAGCCCAACACATTCTAGAGCGTCAGTCAACTCTCAAAAGACTGTGTCATACCATAAGAAGTCCCATGCTAGTGACCGTATAAAATCCCCTGCCCCGGGACAGGAGAGACCCCAGCCCGCCACAGAACCAAAGGGAGACCAAGGGCCTCACTACGCCGAATCCAGACACCCACCTCCCAACCCACCGCCAGCAGAGCCGAGATGTTCAAAATGCGGTCTACTACTAACATACCTAGCGTCTACTTATTTATAGTACAGGGTTCCTAGCTCATGGCGCTATGCGACTATGAGCCTTGACGTCTAAGACACTATCTGGACATCCTCTTCATTTTCTGCTGGAATCACTTCTTCTGGGTCTTCTTCCTCCTCAGAGTCTATGTGAGACGTCAGGCCATAATACGGTGTGGGTTCCGGTATGAGGGGTATGGCCTGAGAGGTTCCTACCATCGGAATAAACGGTCCTGTATAAACTCCGGAATTTCCACAATGTCGTTTCGGCGGGGGTGGCTGCGAGCTTTCACCCACAACATGAACGTCGTGGGGCTTTGGGAATGCTGCACTGGTGTTGACACTCTGCTACTGGGTAGCTGCCTGCTTCAGAAGTTCTTGCACACGTTGTAGCTCATCACGGACTTTTTCTATTTCGACGAGTACTTCGTGGACCATGGAGTCTTGGGCTTCTATGTAATGTGCTAGGCTTACTACGGCTGGGTCATCTTCATCGTCAGGTGCAGTGTACCATCGCACATCCTCTCTGATTGGGTACTGAGAATAATATTTGGTGGCTCTGAAATCGTCCATTTCGGCGATCTCATGGCGGAGGTGAATCAGTGCCTTATAGGCTGCCAGATGGACGGCCTGAATTTGAGACCAGCTTCGAGGTCCCATAAAGTTGTAAGCCCGGTTGTCTTCTCGCCTAGTTCCAAATATGAAGACTCTGGCCCAATACTCGGTTATCGTCTCCGAAATATTTTCCTGGAAAACGTGATACTCTGGTACGGCCATGCCACCGCAGCGTTCTATTGCCTCTCGAAGAAGTCGAGGGAATCCAGCGATCGTGGCAGCGCAGGTCTCACGAAATTTCTCGATTGCCATCTGCGTAATTTTTTTAAAACCAAGAATGGGGTGAGTTTAGATATTCATGAATTTTTGTCAGGATGAGACGAGTATTAGAGGGGATGAGGATACCAGATTTTAAACCTAGACAACTTGTTTTATTTTTGGAAAATAGCTCATATCCTAATTTTTGTCTAACGGCCAAGCTAGCTAGGGTTTTCCTACAGTCAGTATGGCTCTGATACCAAGCTGTGGCGTACCCAGTTTTAGGGCCGGATACGCTCCTTGAGTGCTGCACCGGTCCCTGGATCAGTAGCCGGTATACACAAGAACTCGATAGCATTGTCATACAATATCGCGTACTTTATTACATAATAACCATTTAGGTCTTAGGTCATACAAACGGGCTTATTGGCTGTATAAAACTGCAGCGGAATGAAAAGCGATATTTAGCCCATCAATATGCCTATCCACAGGAAACTGACTAGGGAGAATGCCCTAGCCCTCGAATTCACTGTCGTCGTCCTCGGAGACGAATTCTTCTTCTTCTTCTGGCCAAATCAACAAGCCAGGTGAGTACTTTGAATGTACTCGCAAGCTATTCCCACAGGGGAAATTATACGGCAATATCTCATACAGGGATAAATCAAGGAATGGCTCTATCCTAAGTTGGTTATTATGCGAATAAGTAAGTTCTCAGTTTAAATACAGGAATAGTAGATTCAAAGGCAGTTTGGTAAAACTTATTAAATTAAGGCAAAAAGAGAGCTTCTCTTGAGGTAGACCCGGCTACCTCCTTTTTCCTCATTCCTCGAGATAGCTCAGTCCATACTACCCCGGGCAGTATGACTAGCTTCTTAGCTCAGCTCGTACTATCCCGGATAGTACGGCTAGCCTCCTTAACTGGGTGCTCAGCCCGAACTATCCCGGATAGCTCGGCTAGCTTCCACTTATCTCAATGCTCAGCCCGTACTATCTCGGATAGTACGGCTAGCCTCCTCCTCCTGCAATTCCTTACTACTAGCCGTGTAGCATAAATTGCACTCTGTGGGCACGTCATGCCCACGTCCTTAATCCCTTTCCCTAGCTTTTCACAATTAAAACCTAGTCTAACCAGCGTGTGGCCTTGCCAGTTCGTGTCCATGACCGAGGACGTGGCTATTCGAATAGTTTTTAACACTCTGTAGAGGTTGTACGGCTTTACCCACAAGATGTAAGTCCCCCTTGTTGCCGAGCGCTACGAATACACTTCACGAGGTGTATCGGCATGGTTATTACAACGAATCTTTTTACCCGCTTCTGCACTAGAGTTGGACCCGCTAGATAAGATCTACCCATCTCTTCGCTTGTGCCCGAGCAGCCCGACACCACAATCCCGAAGAAGCGGATTACGTGGAGACTCTACCCACGTAATCCCGTGGAGATCCTCTAGGGATGCCAATTTACCTAGCACACTCTTCCTACTGCCCACGGGTCCAGACCCTAATACTTGCCGGGATAATAGACCAAGTCCTTCCCATAAAGGTCATGTGGACGTACGGTAAGAAATCTGATATGACAGCACTTTAGGTTTGGCGTTTGTTTGATTCGAGGAAGACTCCATAGTCACACAGACAACCATATCACTACCAGCTACTCTACCATCCCCAAACTGCCCTTAGCATTCTTACCCGAATCAAAATCATTCTCCACTTTTGTTTGGGGTTTTGAAAACAGCAGCATTCTTTTCAAACACTCACCTCGGAAGGCACTTGCCGATCCGAGGGTTTTTATCCCATGTCTGAAGGAGTCGATTTACACCGATAGAAAACTTTTTTTCTCTAAGCAGGTCTAAGCAGGGCTATTGCCTATATTCCTAATTACTTTGTCGAACTTACGATGAGCAACAAATAATGATAGGGTTACAAGGAAAGGTTTCATCAGACCTGAGGTATATGCATCTACTAGGGGTAACTAAGTCTAGCATAAAATAATAGTCATGTTCACATAGCATGCAGGGTTGTGTCGGAGTATTATTCCGGCAATATTGAATATGAGGCGGTGTGAGCACAGCAAAATCCGGATGGGTGCACACGGGAGACAGGATTTAGACAGGTTCAAGCCCTCACGGGGAGATAATACCCTACGTCCTGTGTTTGGTGGCTAGTATAGCTTGAATCCCGAGTGCCGCAAGCCCTGGAGAATCGATCTCGAGGTGGCTTGAGCTATGAAACAATGGAGATTGCCTATGACTAAGGAGCTTACTGATCGGAAGTCCCCTACCAGGCCTTATATAGGCGACCTGGATAGGGTTACAAGAGTCCGGATCGGTTAACAGATTGGTTTCCTAATTAGTTACAACAGATTCCGGGTATGCCGGGCGGATATTGGTCCATGCCTCGTACTCCACGTTGATGAGGCGCCCCCGTGTAGAAGTCGGTCTCCGAGTAGTCGGCCCGACCCGCCCTGTGGCCAGAGGGCCGAATTCATCCTCCTTTATGATACCCGGGTGCCATGTCATCATCAGTAGCCCCCGAGTCCTTCACGATCTTACTGCTATCGATCTTCACTTCTGGTCAAGCTTCCCGAGTGACTTCTGCTTGCAGGAAGATTGCGAAGGACTGATAGAACTCCTGTGGAAAAGACAGTAAAAACTTGAGTAATATTCACCAGTAAGGTAGGAATATCATGGCGGGTGAGCTAATAGCGGATAAACTCTGGTGGTACCCGATCCATCCTGATGGACAGAGACCGGCTGATAGCCCAGCGTGGGGCATACCATGAATCCAGACTGAATTTTCAAGTAGCACCTGGCCTTCCCGAGTGGGTCAAGTCCAGCTAGTGTCCCCTGAAGGAATGCCTCCGAAATTTGCCTCAAAACCAGAGAAACAAGCCATGGCGCATAGGTTCCCGAGTGACGAAGCCTTACACCGAGTCATTCCACCGAATCCAGAAATTCCGAGACCCGGAGCCTCCGAAATTCACGTTCTCGGTAGGTCCAGGTGGAGAATCCGGTAGCTCCGAGTTGCTCGGCATCCAACTTGTGGCCCACGGAAGGCACGCCATTACTGCGCTTCACTCGGGTGTATTAAGGTGATTGCGTTCCTGCTTGAGGCCAACCACTAAAAACCTTCACAACCATAACGCCCGGTCCCGATTCTGCCGGTGATCGGCTAGCGGTTTGCGGGAAACACATTGCGGTTGCTGTTTGCGGGAGTGTACTCCGAACGGCTATTAAACCCAGAAGGCCAACCATCGGATCCCCTTTTAATTAAGCGGCACGAATCGCGGCGCCGTTAAGTCGCGGGCGCGGAAGAAACGCGACGTGGCCCGTCTGAAGCGCGTAGCGGAATCTGAAGGGGTGCATCGTGGGCGCGGAGAATCTGGGTGCGTGCGGACGTGGGGAAGCCGAACCGCTCAATTCGTTCCCCTTTATATTCCGAAGAGGTCGCAGGATCGATCCACGCCTTCACACGCATCCTCATTCCCTTTGCGCCCGAACCTTTCGTCTTCTTTTCGCCCGAATTGACTCGTGCGCGCCGCTCCACCCAAAACCCTAACTCCCACTCCGGCCACCTCGGATGCAAGCCCCGCATTGGGAAGCTGATTCGACCAAAGCTGAAGAAGACGCTTTGGTGTGGAAGCTGCTGAGCGAAGGAGATTCCCCCGCTGACCCGATGGCTCCGTGGATGAAGTCGACGGCGACGGAGGCGCGGCTAGAAACCCTCGTGCGGCCGGGAATGCTGCCGCCCAAGGAGCTGGTCAAGTGGCGCGCCGCCGCGGGGGAGACCGTCCCCACTCCGAACACCGGCGAGCTGGTCGTCCACAGCTCCTTCTTCGAGCGGGAATTCTTGGTGCCGGTCCACCCTTTTCTACGGTAGCTGCTCTACTTCTACGGGCCAGAGCTCCACAACCTCAACCCCAACAGCATGCTCCACGTCGCGTGCTTCATCACGCTGTGCGAGTGCTACCTCGGCATCCGACCACACTTCGCCCTGTGGAAGCACCTGTTCATGGTGAAGCCGCAGCCGAGCAGAGACAACCCGGCCATGGTGGGAGGCGCTAGGTTCCAGCTAAGGTCCGGGGCGGCGAAGAGCTACCTGGCCCCGCCGATGCAATCCTCGAACAAGGGCTAGCATGCCAACTGGTTCTACTGTGCCAACCCCGACCCGTTGCTTCCGGCCTTCTCGGGCCATCTGCCGGAAGTCAAGCCGAGCTGGTTAGAACCACCGCTCGACAGGGAACAGGACAGCATTGCTATCCTGATGGCGCAGCTCACCGAGGTGATGCAGTCTGGAGTCACCGGGACGGTCGTCGTTGCAACCTTTGTCCGGTGGCGGGTGCAGCCTGCGAAGCTTCGGGCGCACCCCTTGTTCGAGTACACCGGCGAAGACGACGCGACTCGGGAGTCCGCCGAAGGGCTCACAGAGGGAGAAGTCTAGAGCCGGCTCGAGAAGCTCCTAGCTCAGGGGACGAGTCTGGACTTCTCCGGGCGGCCACCGCCCTTCAGCCGGGCGAACCCGTCGAGTCAGGTGAGTAACTGATACCCCGATCTTCTTTTTTTAGTTCTTCGACGAGTCTCACTCGGGGTTTGTCTTTTTGTCTTTGCAGATTTTGTTCGGCTTTTATTCCAACGCTCCCCTCCCGGAGGACGAGATATGGAACCAGCCACGATACGCCGATGTCCCGAGTAGCGGGCCACCACCGCAGGGGGCGGTCGGGGCGTCTTCTTCCGGCGCCGGCTCTTCAAAGGGCGCCGGGTCCCCGAAAGGCGCCGGACCTTCTAAGGGGAAAGTGCCAGCAGCCGCGGCACCCCGCCTTCCCCCGCCGAGCGCGCCGGCCCCGGAGGAGGACGAGGATGACGATGATGTCCCCCTCCGCGTTAAGAGACGAAGGCCGCCGGCGGGTCCTACCCCGGGGAGACAGGGCGGCACTGCCGCCGGTCCGACGCCCGCTACGGTGGGCGCCGCTTCGTCGGGGCAGGGTGGCTCCCCCACCCATCCTGACTCGGCGGCTCCGCCCGCCACGGGGACTGCCCCGGAAGAGCGGGATGGCTCCTCCACTGGCCCCGACCCGGTAGCACCGGTGGCCACCCCGAGTGAAACTCCTCGGGCGGCCGAAGATGACGTTCCCCCGACCAGGGGGAGAAGAGAGATGCCGACACCGCCTTCAGGGCTCAAGGTGGAATGGGAACCTCGGCTGCCCCGACTGCTGCCGCGCCCGGGCGGCGAGCCTCGAAGCCTAAGAAGCACGTCCCCGTCCCTCGATCGGCCAAGTAAGTGTTTCGGTGACTGCTTGTTCATCTGTGTTTTTCGAATATTGATAGGCCCAGGTTTCTTTTGCAGGACGCAGATGACGGGAGACATCCCAAAGGCTCCATCGAGCGCCCCGGGGTCCAGCCGAAGCGGGGATCTGCTGGGGTCGGACGCCCGGCCCTTGTCGCCTCCACGTGTGGCCACGTCGTTGCCTCCCCGGCCGTCGCCTGAGCGGGTTAGCACCCAACCCACCTCGCCTAACGTTCTTCGGGGGGAGGAGCCCTCTGCCGGAGCGTCGGCTCATGGCGCGCCTGCGGACGCCGGCCGGAGCTCGGAGACGGCGGGAGGAGTAGGTCCCGAGTCGGCTGGGACTGCCCCGCAGGACCGTAGGGGCAATCTCAACTTGCCCCCGTCGATCGAGGAGTTCAGCGCTACTCCGCCTTCCCGGCCGTCCTCCGAGCTGGCGCAACGGCTGCTCCGGGTCCGGCAATCGGACCCGGCGTGGCCGACTATGACCATCCGGGAGATCGATGACGTCCGGGAGGAGGAGGAATGGAACGACGCGACGGATGTCGTGACTCAACTCGGTGAGATGCTCCCGGCTTTGCTGAAGACGGTGAAGGAGGGAGCCAACCTGCTGAACGGCAGGTTGCGCCCGTTGATGCAGGTGAGTCACCTCTGCTTTCGAGGAGTGTGTCCGTAGGGGGTAGCCCCCGGGCCTCTGCCCGGCTAAGGTAGTCGGGCGGAGGGCCCTTAGCATTTGTTTTTTTGTAGTTTTCACTCTGGGTGCACGAACGAACAGTGCACCCAGAGGGTGTAGCCCCCGAGCCTGCGTTTGACTAGGATAGTCGGGCGGAGGGTTCTTTGCTTTTCTTGTAGTTTTGACCCTGGGTGCACGAACAGTGCACCCGAAGGGTGTAGCCCCCGAGCCTCCGCTGGGACCGTGGGACCGAGCGAAGGGTCTTTGCTAATTTTCTCGGCTGGCCTAACTTGTGCGGCTGTTTTGCAGGCACAGAATCGACGATCGCAAGACAAGACCGCCTTCCTCCAGGACCAGCTGCCAGTCCTCGACCGACTCGACCAGCGAAAGGCCGAGTGGGATAAACTGGCTGCGAGTCGGCAGGCGGCGGAGGACATGGCCCGCAAGCGCGGGGCTGAAATTACTGCTCTGCAGGCAGGCCTTTCCCAGGAGATCGCCCGAACCAAAGGAGAGGAGTCCGACTTGCGCTTGTTGCCCTTTTCGCCTCTTGGCCTACTAACGGGTTGTCTCCAGCAGCCGCCGAGGATGAGGCCGTGAAACTTAGGGCGGAGCTCGAGGTGGTGAAGGCCCGCGCCCAGGAGCTCGATTCCGCCAAGGACCAAGCCGGCAAGGTCTAGGAGATGCTCTCAGCTGAGAAAGCCCGCGCGGAGCATCTCGAGAGCAGGGCAAACATACTCGATGGCAGTTTGCAGAATGCTCAGAAGACAGCCGAGTCGATGTCGAAGAAGGCCGCCGACTCGATGGCGGCTGCCGAAGCGGTGCAGAGGGGAGCCACCGATGCCGAAGCTGTTGAGCTTTTTGACTCGGGCTTGGAGCTTGTCAGGGCCCGTTGGTATTTTTGCTCACAGTTGTGTTTTGTCATTGTAGACTTTAAAGCGTGCCTCTGGAAGGCCCGTGAGATGGCCGAGTCATTGCTGACGACGGGACGGGTAGCGTGCGGCGCCATCTGGGAAGAGGAACCGGCCCCGGACTCCGTAGAGGCGGTCGTGGAGTGCCTGAAGCAAGCGCCTGACCAGCTGAATAAGCTAGAGTCAAAAGCTGCGCAGACGGGGGCCACCATAGCTCTGGCGGTGGCGCGGTCTCACTATCCGCTGCTGGACATGCAGGCGATCGGGAGGGATACGCTACTGACGTCCCGGATGAAGATGTTCCAGAGATGATGAGTATCATTGAGTCTACGGCAGACTCCCTCATGGATCGCGTGAGCCTGTAGGAAATAGTAGTAGTTGTGAAACTGCTCGGGGATGCCGAGTAATTTTTGTAAGGACTCGGGTATGCCTAGTGATTTTTGCATGCACTCGGGGATGCCGAGTGACTTTTGTACTGACTACTATAATATGCAAGTAATGTTATTTTAGTCATGAACAAACTTTGTTCGTGTGTATGTTTGTTCGTTCGTTTCTGCTTTTCGCCAACCCGTCGTAGCCTCCTTTGCGTAGGGATTAGCCGTGGGCGTGTGTCCCGTGTAGCATAAGGTTGCGGCGTAAACCGGCGATTGGAGTCAAAGAGTTAACGTCGGATTATATACACAGTACTTAAATAGTTCATGAGTACGGGGAAAACCGTGCAGTTGCCGAGTGCCCGCTACGAACAGGCGTAGCGGGTCAGTCGGGAAAAGGAACTTGTTTCAAGTGGAGCGAAGGAAGTCTCTTTATTCATGTTTCTGAGATATCAGAAAAATGGTTTAAGCGTAGAAACAACGTAGCTGTTCGATGTTCCATGCGTTGGTGAAGACGTTGCCGTCGCTGTCTTTCAACTGGTAAGCCCCCGGGTGTAGCACCTCAGCGCCTATGTACGGACCCTCCCATGGCGGTGAGAGTTTGTGCTGCTCTTTGCCTGACTGGACTCGGCGTAGAACCAGGTCACCAACGTTGAATGAGCGGCTGCATATGTGCCGGCTGTGGTAGCGTCGTAGGACCTGTTGGTACTTAGCCGACCGGAGGAGCGCAACTTCGCGTACTTCTTCGAGTTGGTCGAGAACGTCTTGTCTTGCTTCTTCTGACTCGGCCTCGTTGAAGGTGCGGATGCGTGGGGAGCCATATTCCAAGTCAGTCGGGAGGACAGCCTCGGCTCCGTAGACCATGAAGAAGGGTGTATAACCGGTTGATCGGTTGGGCGTAGTTCGTAGGCTCCAAAGTACTGATGGTAACTCGGCTGCCCATTTGCCTGCAAATTTGTTCAGTCGCTGGAAGATCCGAGGCTTGAGGCCTTGCATGATCAGACCATTGGACCGCTCGACTTGCCCATTGGTGCGCGGGTGTGCCACGGCGGCAAAGTCAAGGCTGATGTTGTAGTCATCGCAGAATTGGAGAAAATCTCGCCTAGTGAACTGGGTGCCGTTATCTGTGATAATTCAGTTGGGCACGCCAAAACGAAAGATGATGTCCCGAAAAAATTCGACGGCCTTTTCTGCAGTTATCGTGGCCACCGGCTTGGCTTCAATCTATTTGGTGAACTTGTCGACTGTGACAAAAAGGTGTGTATAGCCCCCGGGAGCCTTCTTGAGGGGACCAACCATGTCCAGACCCCAGACCGTGAAGGACCAGGTGATCGGAATAGTTTGGAGGGCCTGAGCCGGCAAGTGTGTCTGCCGGGCGAAGTACTGGCATCCCTCGCAGGTGCGGACGATGTGTTCGGCATCTGATACGGCGGTTGGCCAGTAGAAACCTTGTCGGAAGGCTTTCCCGAGTAGCGACTTGGGCGCCGCATGGTGTCCGCACACTCCCGAGTGGATATCGTACAGCAGTTGCTTTCCTTGATCTTGGGATATGCACCGCTGGAGGATCCCGGAGGTGCTTTTTTTGTAAAGTTCACCATCGATGATGACGAATCGCGCGGCGCGCCTCGGACTGGTTCGGCGGGAGGACATCCTGTAGGAGGTGATCGAGGAAGGGCGTTGTCCAGTCGGGAGTGACGACCAGGACCTCTGGCGAGGGCTGCTGAGTGGCGTCGCGTTCCTGGACTTGCTATTCTTTGGCCCCGGATGGCGTCTCTGCCTTAATGGAGGGGGTATGCAACTCCTAGAGGAAAACTCCAGTCGGGACGACGTCCCGACTGGACCCCAGCTTGGCGAGTGCATCCGCGGCCTTGTTGTCTCGGCGTAAGACATGGGTAATTTCAAGACCATCGAACTTGGCTTCGAGCTTGCGCACTTCTTGGCAGTAGGCTTCCATGGAGGGGTCTCTGCATGACCAATCCTTCATGACCTGCCGGACCACCAACTCGGAGTCTCCGCGGGCTAGGAGGCGACGAATCCCGAGTGAAGCGGCAAGTCGAAGACCATGAAGTAAAGCTTCGTACTCGGCGACATTGTTGGATGCCGGGAAGTGGATCTGTAATACGTACTTGAAGCGCTCGCCTTTGGGGGATATGAGCACGACACCAGCCCCCGCGCCCTGAAACATCAGAGAGCCATCGAAGTAGAGTGTCCAGTGCTCGACGTCGACGATGGAGGGTGGAGATTGGACTTCTGTCCACTCGGCCATGAAGTCGGCGAGAGCCTGGGACTTGATGGCCGTGCGAGGGGCATAAACTATGCTGAAGGCCATCAGTTCCATCGTCCACTTGGCAATCCTACCCGTGGCGTCGCGGTTGTTGATGACGTTAGCGATCGGGAAGGAGCTGACCACCGTAATGGGGTGTCCTTGGAAGCAGTGCACTAGCTTTCGTGATGTTATGAACACCGCATAGATGATCTTCTGGATCTGAGGGTACCTCGCCTTGGACTCGGAGAGGACTTCACTGATGAAGTAGACCGGACGCTGCACCTTCTGGATGTGGCCGGGGTCGAAGCGTTCCACAACCAAGATGGTACTAACTACCTGAGTAGTTGCTGCGACATAAAGAAGCAGCGACTCATTAGGCATTGGGGATGCCAGCACCGGGAGGTGGTTAAGAACCTCTTCAAGCCGTCGAGGGCATCCTGGGCCTCGGATGTCCAAGTGAAGGTTTTCGACTTCTTCATGAGCCTGTAGAGGGGCATGGCCCTCTCGCCGAGTCGGGAGATGAACCGACTGAGAGCTGCCATGCACCCGGTCAGCCGTTGGACATCTTTGAGGCTCTTTGGAGGACCCATCTTGACGATGGCGTCGATCTTCTCCGGGTTGACTTCGATTCCTCGTTCGGAAACGATGAAACCAAGTAGCATGCCCGAAGGGACCCCGAACACACATTTTTTGGGGTTGAGCTTCATACTGAATCTCCTAAGGTTGGAGAAGGTTTCTCCCAAGTCACTTAGGAGGTCTTCTCTTTTCTGAGACTTGATCACCACATCATCAACATAGGCTTGTACGTTCTGGCCGATCTGCGACTGAAGGCAACGCTGGATGCACCGTTGGTACGTAACGCCTGCGTTCTTGAGGCCGAAAGGCATGGAGACGTAGCAAAAAGCGCCAAATGGAGTGATGAAAGATGTCTTGATCTTGTCGTCCTCCTTTATCTTGATCTGGTGATAGCCTGAGTAAGCGTCAAGAAAACATAAAATTTCGCACCCAGCCGTGGAATCAATCACTTGGTCGATGCGAGGAAGAGTGAAAGGATCTTTGGGGCATGCCTTGTTAAGGCTAGTATAATCAACACACATCCTCCACTTTCCATTATTTTTGCGAACAAGAACTGGGTTCGCCAACCAGTCGGGATGATACACTTCTTTAATGAAACCAGCTGCTAGAAGCTTGGCTATTTCTTCTCCTATTGCCTGACGTCTATCCTCGGTGAAACGGCGTAGGCGCTATTTGACCGGCTTAGCATCCGGCCGAATGTTCAGAGAGTGCTCGGTAGCCTCCCTTGGAACCCCGGGCATGTCAGAAGATGCCCATGCAAAGATGTCCCGGTTATCCTGGAGGAAGCTGACGAGCGCGCTTTCCTATTTGTCACCGAGCGCAGTCCCGATCTGCGTCGTCTTGGAGGAGTTTTCAGGGTCGAGTTGGATCTACTTGGTATCCCGCGCCGACTGGAACGATGTCGATGCTGAAGCTTTCTTGGCCGGGGGTGCTTCCTCAACCACGGCCGACTTGAGGTTGCTAAGTTCGGCCTCAGCGATTTGAGCCGTGGCGATGTTGCAATTTTTCAGGTCACACGTGTATGCGTGCTGAAAACTGCTTTGTACCGTTATTACCCCGTGGGGGCCCGGCATCTTGAGCTTCAGGTAGACATAACTGGAGATAGCCATGAATTTGGCGTAGCAGGGACACCCCAAGATGGCATGATACGATCCTGGGAAGTCGACGACCTCAAAGGTGAGGGTCTTGGTCCGGAAGTTGTCGGGAGTACCAAACGTGACGGGCAGGCTGACCTGCCCGAGTGGACTCGCCATCTTGCCGGGTACCACCCCGTGGAAGGGGGCACCAGTCGGCTTGATCTCGGAGTGGGAGATCTTCATGTCGTCAAGAGTTTTGACGTAGACAATATTAAGACCACTCCCACCGTCCATGAGGACCTTGGTAAGGCGGACACCGCAAACGATCGGGTCCACCACCAAGGGGAATCTTCCCGGGTGGGAAATGTAGTCGAGGTGATCCGAGTGACCGAAGGAGATCACGGACTCGGACCATCGCAGGTACTGGGGCACGGCCGGTTCCGCTGCGTTGACCTCTCGATCTGTGATCTTCTGGCGACGCCTGGACTCATAGCCGTTGGATCCGCCAAAGATCATCAGACAAGCGGTTTCTTTTGGGAAGTGGTCACCTTCGTCCTAAGGGGGCTCATTTTTGTTCCGATTGGGGGCGTAGGGCTTATTCAAATTCTTTAAGAGATTCCAGTCACGCGTCAAGTGGTTGGACTTGGGTCCATGAAAATGACACGGCTGACTTATCATTTCTTCAAATGTCGCGTTGGTGCGCTGAGGACGGCGCGGCGGTGCGCGCTCAGCTGCAGCAACGAGATCTCCGCCTTTGCACTTTCGGTACTTCTTTCTGGACGACTCAGGGTGAGCATCCCGACTGGGGGATTCGGGCGCCTTGCCCTTGCTCCTGCCCTTGTCGTCTCTGGTAGCACTGCGGATGGCCTCTTCGCCGGTGACGAAGCTATTGGCGATATCGAAGAGCTCGTGCATAGTCTGGGGGTTCTTGCGCGCTATCTTGTGGATGAGGTCGGTGCTTCGAACTCCCTTGGAGAAAGCGGTGATGACGTCACCCTCCCGGACCTCAGGTAGAGAATTCTTCTTCTTGGAGAAACGCTGGATGTATTCTTGGAGAGTTTCATCCGCCTCTTGGGTACAACTGTGGAGATCCCACGCATTCCCGGGCCTGTTGTAAGTGCCCAAAAAGTTGTTCACGAAGAGAGTCTCAAGGTCACTCCATGACTGGATGCAACCCGGAGGTAAGCTGGTGAGCCAGGCTCGTGCTGAGTCGGCTAAAAACAGTGGCAGATAATGGATCGCGACGTAGTCGTTGCCCCATTGCTCTTGCACGCCGTGTGATAGTCAGCCAGCCAAATGTCTGGCTGAGTTTCACCCGTGTATTTGTCGATGCCGGTGACTCGGAATCGCCACGGGAAGAAGACGCTGCGGATGCGGGTGCCGAATGCTTTCGGGCCCGCATACCCCATGCCGGAGGGGGTCGGCGAACGGCCACGGCTGGTGGCGCCGCTGTCGTCATGGCGGCTGCCACGGTCGTCCCTCTCGGGACCTCGATGGGCGCTCCTTCCAACGTCTGCGGGGTTCCACGCATTCTGATCCGGTCCGAGTCGGCTATGGACCGGCGCGGCTCGACGAGCGTTTTTGTCCGCGTCCTGACAGGCGCGGCTTCGTGCGGCTATGGTGCCCCGGGCATCACGATTGGGCCCGAGTCGCTCGTGAACTGCTCTGGCCGGCTGACGACGGTTGGGGCTGGCGTGGCGACCACCCATGGTGGGCGGACTTCTCGGAGGGGTAGAGCGTCGACTCCTAGCACCTGCTGAAGAGCCCGCACGGTCCCCTGAGGTTTCGGCCTACTAAAGGGCGGTTTCCTCTAGCAAGACGCGGAGTCACCGAAGTTCGTTGTGTCCCGGGGTGCCCTCGGGGATTTCAATGGCGCGTGCCACCATCGTGGCCGCGACGATGTTGTGACTCGAAAGCAGGAATATTGGGACTCCGTCCCTTTCACACATGCGGAACTCATTATGGACTTGGCATCCTCGAGCCCTCATGTCGTCATTGCGCCGTTGTTCGTCGCGCTGGCGAGCGAGCCTAGTCTGCTGCTCGATCAACTCCTCCTCCTTGGCGAGGAGACGAAGTCGAGTGGCTTCAAGCTCAGCCGGCGTTTGTTCCACGATGGGGACTGGTCGGCCATCACCATCGTCTAACGAATCGGGGTTGGCCATGAAGACCTCCCGGGACGGGTGGTGACTGCCGAAGCTCTCGTATTCGTCCGAGTTATACTCGAGGACGGGGAGGAGAGAGTCGATGGCGCCCACCAGTCGAGATCTCTGTTCGATGGGCGTGAACCCATCCGTGGACAGGAGTTCCGATTTCGGCGTAACCTCGTCCCTGGGGAAAGGAGTCGAAGGCGCGGATTCAGGGGCGAGTCCGTGCCGAGAAGCTGATGGAGCCTCTGCTGATCGACATGCTGCCGAGTAGCAGAGGTGGAGTTCGCCCACCTTGTCGGCGATGAAGTTCAACTTTCCGAATTGGAAAAGCTGTCCAGGGTCCGGAGTAGCGTCCGTGAAAGTGAATCTCATGACACTTCCCGAGGTGAAAACGTCGTTGTTGCCGATGAAACCCATCCAGATTTGTGTAGATGGATCTATGCGCACCCCTCTACCTGGCGCGCCAACTGTCGGAGTATTATTCCGGCAATACTGAATATGGGGCGGTGTGAGCACAGCAAATCCGGATGGGTGCAGACGAGAGACAGGATTTAGACAGGTTCAGGCCCTCGCGGAGAGGTAATACCCTACGTCCTGTGTTTGGTGGCTAGTATAGCTTGAATCCCGAGTGCCGCAAGCCCTGGAGAATCGATCTCGAGGTGGCTTGAGCTATGAAACAATGAAGATTGCCTATGACTAAAGAGCTTACCGATCGGAGGTCCCCTACCAGGCCTTATATAGGCGACCAGGATAGGGTTACAAGAGTCCGGATCGGTTAACAGATTGGTTTCCTAATTAGTTACAACAGATTCCGGGTATGCCGGGCGGATATTGGTCCATGTCTTGTACTCCACGTTGATGAGGCGCCCCCGTGTAGAAGTCGGACTCCGAGTAGTCGGCCCGGCCCGCCTTGTGGCCAGAGGGCTGGATTCGTCCTCCTTGATGATACCCGGGTGCCATGTCATCATCAGGTTGCAAACAAGATAATTAAGTTTTCGCACATATGGGATTCAACATGATCAAGGTGGGAATGCTTGCCTGGCAGATCCTGGTTCTGATCTTGAGATGCGGGTGTCTCTGGATCTTTCTTGCAGACGTACGTCACTCTGTCAATTACACAATAAAAAGTCAAATAAACAAGCATGCAAGTGACTCCAAATAAGAATCCAAATATGATTTCAAATGACATGTATGCTCAAAGATGATGGCTTTTATGACGAAGGCTTAAGGGTTCTGGTTTTAAAGATGGGGAGTTAGGGTTTTAGGGTTTTCGAAAACAGACTCTTATAGTAATCTTACTGGTAAGCCATGATGGAGCTTGGTGTGATATACATATATGTGGAACCTAGGTTAGTACTAGGTGCCTAAGGTTCTAATTGGTAGGCTAAGGAGAGTAAGGAAATCCTTGGGCGGCTGATATATGGCATGAAGTACGGATCTTTCGGTTGAGGGTGGACACGAGTTTTTTTTTAAGATTTTGATTTAATAGGACTTGGTATCTCTAGCCTAGTGAGAGCACATGGTTGCAAAGTGCTTCATTGTACTAAGGAATTATTTTTGGGTGCTCTGAAATTTGGTATATACCTATATATATAGCATATAGAGAAAAGATTAATTCTTAATCAGAAACTCTTCTATTTCTACTTAAAATCTTTAGAATTCGGAATTTTTGCTTGAACCAAAAGTTCCTAAATATGTTTGGGATTCTAAGTCCTTTTGGTAGTTTTTCAAAAACCGGAAGAACTCTACATGAACCGGTCAAACCGAGGTAGAAACGTTCTCTAGAAAAAGGAAAAACCGGTCAGCTTAGGGTGCGTTTGGTTGGAGGATGAGGTGGGATGGGATGAGCCTATTCAATTTTTTTCGGATGGGGTGAGACATTTTTTTTGTTTGGTTCAGTGGATTGGATGGACCAAATACTTGTTTGGCTAAAATTGGATGGACCAAACTGGATGAGCCACTGACATGCGGGCCCCATATGTCAGTGACTATTTTCTCTAACCCCTCTCTCCATCCCCCCTCTCTCTCTCTCACCGGCGGCTACTTCCTCGGGTGGGCGGCGGACGGAGCTCCGGGCGGGGGCCGGTCGGGGCCGGCGGGGCGGAGCTAGGGCGGTGGCCGACGGGGATCTCGGGATGGGGCCGGAGATTAGGGCGGGGAGCGAAGGGGCGGAGCTCGGGCCGGCCGGCGGGGAGGAGCTCGGGCGGGAGGCGGGCCGAGCTCGGGCGGGGAGCGGCGGGCGGAGGGCGGCGGCCGGAGCTGGGGCGGGGAGCGGCCGGCGGGAGGAGCTCGCGCGGGAGGCGGGCCGAGCACAGGCGGGACGGCGGCCGGAGCTCGGGCGGGGCTGCGGAGGAGCTCAGGCGTGGCTTGGGCAGAAGACAGGCGGAGCTCGGGC
This sequence comes from Stipa capillata, assembly GCA_019208055.1. Classification (NCBI taxonomy): domain Eukaryota; kingdom Viridiplantae; phylum Streptophyta; class Magnoliopsida; order Poales; family Poaceae; genus Stipa; species Stipa capillata. The sequence goes on along the minus strand of JAGXJF010005354.1, from coordinate 133,118 downwards.
GGGAGGTGGCGGCCGGAGCTCGAGCGCAGGGGGTGGCCAGAGCGGGGGGTGGCCGGCGGGCGGCGGAGCTCAGGCGGGGGGCGGGCGGGCGGCGGAGCTCGGGCGGGGGCGGCGGCCGGAGCTCGAGCGGTGGGTGGCCGAAGCCCGGGCGGGCGGAGCTTGGGCGCATGAGGTGGCCGGAGCGATTATTGAGCATTAAGCACTGCGATTAGCAACGATTAACTGCGATTACTAATCTTAAGTACGATTAACAAAAATTAGGCTCAGCCCGTCCGACCGATTTTGCCAGCTCTCTGTATCCAGCATATGAGAGGAATATTCCTTTGGGGTGGATACCCCTATCCACCCCATCCCCCAACCAAACATGGGATATCCCTCAAAAAATTGGATAGGTTCATCCCATCCCACCTCAATCCCCCAACCAAACGCACCCTTAATAACCTGCCCTTTGACCTTGCCTGAATTACGCTTTGATGCAGAGAAGGCGTAACCAGCAGAATGCAGCTTCACTTACTTTGACGCGTGGGTCCCGGATGTCGGTGACTAGGGATTGAATCGGTATGCTCTCTCCCCCTTGTTATTTTCTTTGGCTAGGGGCCCACCGGTCAGCTATTGAACCAGGCTCATGTGCAAGGGCTGGCGGGGAGAAATCCCTGGCATCGGTCAGCGGCGGCGGAGGACCTCCGGCGAGAAATCGCCGTCGGCGTAGGGGAAGATAGGAGCAATGCTTACTACCTACGTGCTTAGAAGAAAACGGCAAACTCGTTCCTATGGCTAAGGGGTACGGGCGGCTGCTGGAATCGGGTTCTCACCGGGGTCCAGAAGTGGGGAGGCGGACAATATGGCAAGAGGTTGAAGGCGAGGCTCGGTAAGGCGGAGAGCTGGGTCGGTAGGTTGAAGATGGGGCTTGGGGCAGGCTTGCTTGGCGTCGGGGGGTTGAGTGAACTAAGGGATTGCTGCGAAGGAGGAGAAGAGTTCGGCATGCCTCTTATAGACCGGCAGACGCGGAAAGGAGGAGGCAGTGATGTAGGGGAAAGGGAGCAAGCGCACGGCGAGAGGGAGCAACAGAGGGTGGGGAGGCGGCGATGGAGCAGCGGGCAGCCGGCAACGAGCCCGTGGCAGCCGAGCTCGGTAGGGCGGCGGTAAGCCAAAGCAACAGGGGCGGCTGGTAGAAAAGAGGACTCGGGGAAGAAGCTTGGGCATAGAATCAGAGGAGGAAGCTCGGCTCTGGAGAAGAAATAGAGAAGAAGTGGAATGGGGCTTCCTCCGGTGGCTGCACCGTGTAGAGAAGAAGGGAAGGAGTGGTAGCTCTGATAGAAAAGCAGAGGAGGTGCTCGGTGTTTATAGGGAGGAGGGAAAGCTGGTGTCGGTTGTTGCAGTGGTACAGCGGCTTGAAGGAGAAGCTCCAAGGAGTAGGAACTGCGGCTCGGGACAGTGTAGAGGAGAAAGGGAGTTCGGGCAGCTCAGACTGAAACTTGGCCTTGGTTCCTTGAGTGCAATAATGGTGTTTTGTGAGTACTACAGGCTGTAGTGGCACGATAGGGCTAAGCGGCACGATGCTTCAGGAAGTAGGACTACCCAAGGACTTTTGGATAGGACTAAGCGGCACGATGCTTCAGGAATAAAAAGGGAAGCAGCAGGCAACGTGGCTTGGAAGCCGGGTTGCTTGGAGGGGATTAGGCACTGCTCACAGTTGGCTCAGGTGGGATTTCAGCAGGACACGGAAAGCATTTATGGCAAATGGACTGGAGTTGTTGTAGCTTAATGGAAGTAGGCGCCGTCTACTGCTACGAAAAAAAAGAAAAAAAAGGGGCGGGGGACATGAGGAATAGGAGGAATAAAGAAAAAAGCTCAGTCAGACGGTAGTATAGTCAAAGGAAAAAAATGAGAATGGGAAATGTGCTGGTGCAGGGCTGATGATGTGCAGTGGTGTTAGGCACCGAATTCCGATTCGGGGGTGGTGTGGATTGTTGCCACATGAAGAAGAATTAATTGGGTTGGTACATTCTGCGTACACTCAGTAGGCAGGGAGGTCCTAGCAACAACAGGAAAAGAACAATATAGGGACTAGATATTTGATCGTGTCGCAGAGGAAGATTTTTAGGAGGGTACACGATTCTATTGCGGAAATGGATTAAAGATGCTTAGAGGGCATTTTACTAAAGGTTAGGTATACATATTTTTATTAAAGGCTTAAATCAGCCGAGTGCGAATTAATTTCTAAAGTAGTTAACTGTTACTTCCAAGATGACCTTGCTATATCATTTTCGGAATCAGGTTCGTTACATATGAAATACCCTCTCAGTTAGTTTGAGATTGCTTGCGAGAAGGGTGGACGTGTAATCTTAGAGTTGGGGTTTATTTTGTTATAGTTTTTCTTAGTGTGATTGAACTTACACCTACAATATATCGGAACCCTCATACTCATACATATCCCCAAGGGGGCGAAAGCAGGTCGTGCGATAAGACGTGGCAAATGGTATGGATTAGCATCGCATATATGGTTGCAACCATATACCCGTATCCAAAGAGTCAGGGATAGGCAGATGGGTTTGCGTATGCATGCGTACCGGCGGCTGTACCCGCGCATGCACCGAAGAACGTAACAATTGAGAAAATTAACTAGATAGCTAGCTGCACGGATATGTAGGGCCGTTAGAAGCAGAGTTTGGCTAATGATCGGGTAGGTAAACTATCCGGGAGGGAAGAGAGAAGCTGGTATAGATTTCTATGGAGATGTGTATTCATATTCGTGGCACGATAGAACATGCGTACAGCCGTAGAGGCGGCTGTGCGATGGATGGACATACACACATACACATATAGGGATATATGCATGCAGGGTACTACAGGTGCGCGTGCATGGACATGCAGGAAATCCGGCAGGAAAAGATAGGTGGGGAAAAGACATGCGAGATTTGCCTCACGCAAGATCGAATTCAGCAGAGGGTGATGGGGGTCTATTCCCCTTTGCCGAGCGGAAAAGGATATCACCCGGTAGGTATATAAGGAGATGACAAGATTACGGGAGCGACGACGAGGCTTTAAATTTAGGTTTATTTAAGAAATTGTTATCATTAGCTCAAAAAGTTTTGTTAGCCCTAATCTTTAGGTTGCGAAATTCAGGATGTGACACTACCCCTACAGAATTGCAATTTACCAACATCTTGTTGGGGTCATGCGGTATTGCACGCCATAGATTTAATCTAAATTCGACCAACTACGTATCATATGGCTTTCCCATTGCAGTTACTACGTGGAAATCAACCAAGTATTTCTCATTTGCAACAATTTGGTGGCGCTGTGTACGTTATCACCATCCTGGCATAATCAATGGATCCTTACAGGAAATTGGGGATCTATGTAGGATATAATTCTCCATCAATCATAAAACACCTCGAGCCCCTAACAACGGACTTATTCACAGCTCGGTATGCTGATTGCATTTTGATGATGACAATTTTCTGGCATGGGGAGGGGAGAGATCAGTACTACAAAGAATGTCGGGAAATAGGTTGAAATGTCACATGCATTCAGTCCTTATATCCACGTAGTAAATAATTTGAACTAGAAGTTCTGAGAATCATAAATTTGCAACACATTGTAAATAATGTGCCAGATGCATTTATTAACTACAAAGGTGTTACTCAATCACATATTCATGCGATCAATGTGCTAGAAAGAGTTGAGGTAAGTAATAAAACCACTCCTCCCAAATGAGAGCAAGAGGGGGAGAAACCTAGCCACAAAGAATATAGTTTCTCAAAAGCATCCACAGAAATAGAGGAAATTGGTTCAGAAGAATCATATAGTAGAAATGCTACAGTTGTCGACATATATTTCTCCTTAAAAATTTCCAAAAGCTTTCAAATGGATCTTGAACCAAAGTCCATGGCAGAGTGCCTCAAGCACTCTGATTGGTACAAATGGAATGAGGCAATTGAGGAAGAATTGCACTCGCTCAACAAAAAAGAAGTACTTACTACAGTAATACCTACTCCTCATAATGTCTTCCCTGTGAGAGTAAAATGGGTTTCATTTGAAAAAGAAAGAAAAACAAAGAGGTGGTGAGATACAAAGCAAGGCTTGTAGCACAAGGGTTCATGGAGAGACCCGATATCGATTACGACGAAACATACTCTCCTATTATGAGTTGAATTATGTTTCGATACTTAATATCATTGGAAATACAATGAATTTATCCATGCAGTTCATAGATGTAGTGAACGCATACTTATATAGGTCACTCGATTCGGTATCTATATGAATGTTCTTGAAGGACTTAAAACTTCGAATCCAGAAGCCAATCGCAACATCTATTGTGTAAAACTTCAAAAGTCACTCTATGGCTTAAAATAGTCGGGAAGGATGTGGTACAACTGATTGAATGAGTTCCCCCTTCCGAAGGGTTACTCAAATAATAATAATTGCCTATGTATGTTCATAAAGAAATCCTTAATTGGATTTTGCATTATCTTAGTGTATGTCGATGATCTCAACATCATTGGAACTACACAAGATGTGAAAGAAACACACAATCATTTTAACACGAAGTTTGAGATGAAAGATTTGGGTAAACCAAATTTTGCTGGGGTTTACAATTCAAGCATCTTCATTCAGGAATAATTATACATCAGTCTGCATATATCCAGAAAATACTAGAAAAGTTCAATATGGATAAATCATATCCATCAAAGACACATATGGTCATTTGATCCTTTGATAGGGCAAAGATCCATTCTGACTTAAAGTTGATGATGAAGAAATATTGGGATATGAAGTTTCATATCTCAGTGTCATCGAGTCACTCATGTATCTTGCAAATTGCATCAGGCCGGACATTACATTTGTAGTTAATTTATTAGCTAGATACAGTGCATCCTCAATAATAAGGCATATGGTTAGTGTAAGGAATATCCTTAGATATCTCCAAGGCATTAAAGATCTTGGTTTATTATATTAGAAAAATCAAAATAAGACCACGGTAGGATAAACTGATGCTGGCTACTAATTTGATCCCCACAATGCTAGATTACAGACTAGTTTCATTTTCTTATATGGTGGTACAACCTTCTTATGGAAGTCATCAAAATAGACTATAGTGAATACTTCCACTAATCATTATGAAATAATTGCTTTATATAAAGCATCACGAGAATGCTTATGGCTACGCTAAATGATTAACCACATTCAAAGATCCTGTATTACGCAGATGCAATCAACTTATATAAAGAGCAATATCACAAAACACATTACTCCTAATTTATTTTATCTCCATGAATTAAAGAAAAGTGGAGAGATAGAAATCTTGCAAATAAAATCTTGTAAAAATCAAACAGATTTATTCACAAATTCCTTACCAACATCTACACTCCACAAATATGTTCATGAAATTGGTACGAGCAACTTCGAGATTTGCAAGGTTTAGGGGGAGTAAAATCCTAAATTATAATCTGTTAATGATCATCAGATCATAAATATTGTACTCTTTTTCTTTATGAGTTTTTCTGAAATGGTTTCTCATAAAATATTTTTAATAAGACAATATTAATACAAATATTCATATATGCCATATCATTTTCTCCTTATTTTTCTCGTTGGGTTTAAATTTTTTTCATCGCATATTAACATTATACTCCTCCTCATATTTTTTCCATAGGATTTTTGAGGGAGTTTTCAACGCATTGTATATAAATGATGAAATTGATAAGGAAGAGTGTTACGAAACAATAATCATGTGATCAATTTAATTAGCTGCAGTTAGCAGTTAAAACAATGCCTTTTCAAATGGCAACTGCCGTCTTCCTCATCTTGTATATATATATAAACAATGCACAAAATGAATAGAACAAATTTTATTCTCTCGTTTTCAATCTCTTGTCTCATGTCTCATATTCATACTCCAACATTTTCGATTGGGCTTCAGCCCGCAGTGCAACAGCCGTCGGCTGGATGTTGCGGCGGACCTGTGCCGTTACTCTCCCCAACGAAACCCACATGCATCTCATCTCAGGTTAGGCCTCCTCGCCTGAGCCCTGACCCGATTCACGCAGTTTTCATGCCGTTGCTCGAGCTAGCAACTCGGACTATTTTTGTCGGCTCAAACTGCATGCTGTGATGCTATGTTTCGGTACCAAAGAGCTGAAGGAAATATTCCCCAATCAAGAATGAGCATTGCACTAGCACGGAGCTTGCACACCAGCGTCAATGGTTAAAACAACCGAAAACCCTCTTTGTATTACCTAACCGTGTAAGAATAACACGGGACAAATCAATGGAGGACGCTGATACAGACATCATCAACCCTTTTACACTTGATGTACACGCCAATTTACAGGTTATATCACCAGCACGTGAAAAAGAATGCAGCTATCAATCTCTTTAGGATCTTACTTCCTCAGTCTTGCTCTGCTATGTAGTTGGGTAGCTCACCCTGGCAAAGGTACTCGTCGCAGTAGGACATTGATCCCCAGCCCCTCCGTAGCCGGAAGATGTCCTCTGTGAAGGTAGAGCCTGATGATCCTATGAAAACATTTGACAACGCACAGATTGTCTTGTCCAGCATGGCCTCGACCTGCAAAAGTGATCGAAGAGGCGCTGTTTAACACAACTGCCATCCTTGATACCAAAAGAATAAAAGGACAGGAAGTTATATATACCTGATTATCTCCACCCATGTGATTTCTGTATAACAAGGCATCCCATTTCTCAGAACTGTGATGCTCTGGCCTTCTCACAAGAGGCACTTGCCGGTCATTGAATACAATCAAGGACTGCAGAAGATTTGTCTCACTCTCAGCAGCATCAGTTGAGAGATATATCACTGGGGAATTAGCTTTCTCAATGATTCGCAGAATGCATTCTGCTGCCTGAGGGATGGGGAAGAAACAGCTCTCTTTCTTCACATTACTGCAAGAAGATCAGAAAATATCAATTAATAGCACGCCGGAAAAGATACTTACAAATTTATAACATTATTTGTTTGGGACGAACCGATATTCGTGCCCAAAGCATATGGTCCTCATAAAAGTCTTATCAGATTTTCTATAAAATAAGCAGGTTCCTCATCAGTCATCACTCCAAAGAACCTCAAGCATATGGTCCTAATCATATGAGTGGCATAACTACCAAGGCTTTAAATGCAAGCAGTAACTCCCCTGAGTATGCGCTAGCTTTCATTTCATGTCCAAGCCAAGCTCTAACACAATGTTGAACAATAAATTACTATTATGTTTAACAAAAATAAATTTCTTTAACTGCTATAGAAAATTATATATCCCTGGCTCACTGTAAAATGCTAACTGGTAAGTACCGAGTGCTTTAGCACAAGTGTAATATCGATGTATTAGGGTGATAATGGCATATAACATATACTGAACAAGTACTGATCCACAACGTGAGGAAACCAAGTGCCGCAACCAGCTCAAAATTGGGCAATGAAGTTAAACTTTTTAGCCAAGCCTGACAAGAGTTAATTTTGAACCCAAGCCAGAGCTGCTCGTGAAGATTGATCCACCCTCACTGAGGTTTTTGAGATGTTAGTATAAGTTACTGAAGCTAACATTACTGTTATTAGGAACAGACATTGAGCAGAAAGATAAGTTTGTAGATAATCTTCAGTTCCAGCATGATCATTTAAGTTTTGTAAGAAACAAAACGTTGAGTGAGTAATTTAGGTATCAGAGACACAATTCTAGGATCAAAAGAGTAATCGAAATATTATGCGAAATTATCCAACAAAACAAAGTCAACCTACAAGAGTAACACAGACACTCTTTTAGTTCGTTACTTGATATTAGACACATGCCATCACTGATCATTCAACAGTACGCATAATAACAAAGTTGCTCCCAACAAGAGAAACTATATGCTATAGGAAGCTTATGCTATTGTGCAAAGGATACGTTTAATTTCTCATACTAAGCAGTCACTTCATTAAAAGCCCCATCAAGACTGTGATTCTAGTCAATTTGATCAACTATGTAGTAGTCAGTCGTTGACTTGTACAAAATTTATCTGCCTAGATCTAAATGAGGAATCTAAGATCAAGTCCAACCAATTCTTTATCAAAACAAGTGCCTGGTTTTGTGTGCAAGTTAACTAAGGGGGCCAAGTTGCATTTTCCAAAATTGCACTGTCTAAAGCATCAACAATCATGGAATAACTAAAACAGGAAAACGTATTTTCCTGAGATGCAAGAAAGGTAAAGCCAACTACTACTAGAGTCTAGAGCCTAAAAACAAAATGCAGCCCTGTCAACATGTATGCTGCTAAAGGATGTAGGTGATTGATTATATTGATTATATATCTTACCAGAACTTAAGAAAGCCATGTCGCCGAAAATGCAAGGCAATGTAGTTTCCACCCAAGAACGTCTGCACAAATCGCTGCGCAGTGAGCATTATGAGCCTGCTTGGCTGGATCAAATTCTTGCATTTGTGAGCCAGTGGACCACCAGGCTGCATCATCCACTCTTCCTCAGCATCAGCGTAGAACATCTCGCCGATTGCAAGCACCTCGGCGTCTGTCGTAAACTTTGGCGTGATATCCTCTACGTATCTCTTCTTTGGCTCTTTCAGTTAGCATCCTCTGGCCAAGCCGCCTCAATCTTTCCCATTGAAATCCCCAACCCCTTCAACTTCTTAACATGATCCTCATCCAGGAAACACGGGGGCGATGCCATGTAACATATAAACTGATCAATGCTCACTTTCTTCCTCTTCTCCGCAAATTCCTCGTATGAAATCACAACCTTCTTCCCAATACAATCATTAATGTGGTTGATATCAAGCACCCTGTCGTACTGATAATCTACCTTCTCGCTGGGCACCACCAAGATCCGGCCAAGAAGCGCCGCGAAGAACATGTGCTTCTCCAAGCAAATCAAGTGATTCGACATTTGCCCTGAGAAACATATGGCGAAAAGGAACCTATCTTTCTTGGGGTTCCACTCTATCGTCCGCCGGTTGTACGGCAATTCCCTCCTCCTGCACCCGGCATCCGGCAGATCAAGATCCAAAGCATCCTCCGTCTCATTGCCGGCCCCGGAGTGGTGCGTGGAGAGGAGCGCCGCCTGGATCTCGCGGTTGATCTTGATCTGGCTTAGGAGCGCGGCCTGGAGATCAGAAAGCGAGATAGGGGTGAAGGTGGAGGTGTTGGTGGGCGCGGGGGCGGCAGTGTGGTTGAAGAGGCTGAGGAGGCCGGAACGCTGGGAGCGGAGGAGGTAGAGGGCGTGGAGCTCGGCCTCGCGCATGCGAGAGGCGGCAGGGTCGGCGCCTGGCGCGGCGGAGGGGAGCCGGATGGAGGCGGGGAGGGACGAGGCGCCGCCGAGGGAGAAGAACAGGATGAAAAAGATGACGGGGAGGGAGACGAAGAGGACGAGGTACCGGCGGGACCAGAGGAGGCGGCCGAGGGGCGCGGCGGAGGAGGGGAGGGCGGGGCGGAGGGCGGAGATGCGGAAGGAGGCCGGGGAGCGGGAGGAGGGGGAGGGGGGCTTGGTGTGGTTCTGGGGGACGAGGGTCTCGAGGTCGTCGTCGTCGTCGGAGACGGAGGGGTCGCGGTCCATGGCGGCGGAGTGTCGGTGCGGGGTGAGAGTGGCGACTGGCGAGGCGGGAGAGGGTGGTAGGGTGAGGTAGGCTGGTAGGGGTAGAAGGGTGGGAAAGATGGAGGGTTGCGACGGTGACTGTCGAACGGTGTCTACCTTCGCGTAAGCAAGGCGACACTTGTGCATGCCAAAGTCGTTGGATGGATTCCAAATGAAATACTCCGGAGGCTGTTTTTTGGCGTTATGGGGTTATGGATTCAATTTGTCTAACTTGATTTTTTTATTTATGTAGTTATTATTTATAATAAATTGTAAAATAAATTCTACATTATTTATAGTTTACAAACCACAAACTGAGACTAACATATAGTGGCTCCGGATGATGGTTTTCTTAAAGGACAGCTAATATATAGTAGAGATATAATCAAATCTCTCACTTACTTTACATATGGTAGCTTTAAGAGCATCCACAACGTTTGGCACCTCTAGAGGGTACTAAGCTGGGACCCACAATAATTTTTCTGCTTTAGCAAAAATAGTTGTCATGTGCTGTTCAGTTATTGCAAAATAATATTTTATTGTTAGTATTGGTGTACAAGCTAAAGACCGGTACTTCATTTTTTAGCTTTAGCTCTCCTTCTTGCAATGTATAGTACTAGTCCTATTGAGAAAGATTCTCTTGGACCCCCCTGTTGGAATGACACTGCGACCATCAGAGAGATTCCTCCCTTACCTTCCTTAGCACACCTCTCTTTTCTCCCAAATCATCATATTTTCGTAGAGTCACTGATACCATCTTTCCTCTATCACTTTTATGATGGCGTCTAAACCGCAGTATAGTTAGACTGATTGTCGCCAGCTATACCATTGCTCCCTTACCAGTCCCTCTCATCTTTTCTCCGGTGTTCGCGCCAACATTAACTAGGTAGGGACTTGTTGACTCTATGAAGAATTCTTCGAAGAATCCTTGAAAAAAAAGATTCTCTAAAGAATTGTTAGATTTCTCTAGCTTAATATAGTATTTATTTTTATATCAATATTCAAGTTTTGTTCTTCTTAGCTAGTTATTCACCAAATTTTATTTACTCATGATGGATTTATCAGACCGGCTCACCTGAAAATTGACACCAGATCGAGTGGAGTGCAAATAAATCACCATGATATGGTGAACAATGCGCTATCTTTGACAATCTACTTTCTTTTGTCATTATGGTCGGCGATCAAGATAACGTTGCAAGGTACCTAGTTGAGGATGAGGAGGATAAAGAAATCTGGCATGCTCATCCACTCATAAACTTGATCGTAGCATAGCGTTCATCTTTAATATTCAATATAAAAATTGAGTATTCATGTTTTTTTAATTGAATTATCAATATAAATTAGATGATAATTTCTAAATAGACAATTATTGAAATGCTAAACTACGAGCACTGAGGGTTCTAGAGTGCATGAGTATATATTTTATGTGCCATTTGATAGACAATTCTAGAGCATATTATTATCGAGCTTTGATGCAATTTTGTCATTGAATCTACGGAGAAGAAAACAAAGTTATAACGTGGCACTGTCTCGTGCTTCACTTTACACTCAGCTTTAGATAGTACCGCCAAAATATCTCAAAAAGGTTCTGAAAATATGCATGATACTCTTCACTTATATTCTCACTGACGTTAACAATCATATAAATATATATTAACCTTGTACAATTTTCCAGCTTCATATTATAGATTTTTGTATGTTGTAAAGATGTTTTTGTATTGTTGCATAAGTTAGTTTTTTATGTTGCATGTGGTAGTATTTCATGTTGTAAATATTGTAGACATTTTTGTATGAAATGTTGCACTGAATTAAGATTTGTTATGTACATACACATTTTGTTGCATGCATTTATTTGAAACTTGAAATTTTGTAGATGTTGCAAGTGTCTTTTGCATATTTTTATTGAACCATGAAAAAGAATGTACAACAATGTTACATAGGTAAAACTAAAATGTTACATACGAAATTTTTATGCTGTAACTATCGGACGCTCTCTTTCAGTGGGATCGAACGGCCGGGAGGCAGCCGATAGAGGGCTCCTCCGGCCCAACCAGACGTTTAGCATCCGCCAGAAAGCACCTAGCAGGATAGGAAACATTTAGGGTGTGTTTGGTAGGGTGTATCACCTCATCCATTCTCTTCTCAACCCACTTTTCAGTGTTTGGTAGGGTGTATCACCTCATCCATTCTCTTCTCAACCCACTTTTCAGTGTTTGGTAGGATGTATGAGCTCTCCCAACCATGCTCATCTCAACCCACCAAAGCCTCTCAGCCATGCCCATGAGAGAACCCACGAGTGGAGGTTCTCTGGTCAGCATGGCTGACCTCAACCCACCAAAGCCTCAGCATGTCTTAGGGGAGAACAACCATGCCAGGGTGAGACTGGTACCAAACACACCCTTAAGGTCCCTAGAGTTCAAATCTATAACTGTACGTATAAGGGTCAAGCTATAGGGCCCACATTGCATTGTGTCTCACCTTCTGGGTATAGTCTCTGTGTGCATGTAGCGGTAAGAGGATAAGTCTCAGGAACCTAAAATTCCGATTTTCAAAGGGAAGTAAGTAGCAGTTCCGGAAATGTACATACAACTAAAAATCTGAAAGACCATTGCATCAGTACAAAGTAGCAAGGTAGCATCAGTTTCTGAACTTTTCATGCATCGGTCTGGTTGCAATTAGTGTCGAGCAAGCCGCGGAAACGAAGACCGATACTTGTGTCCAAACACACCATGCACAAAGATGACGAAGAGGGAAGGAGAAAAGGATGCACCGCACGAAGATTGGGTGTTATGTATATGCGTGCGTGCGGGCAATGAGGTCGTAGAAAATGACTTCGAGGTCGGCGACGAGCACATTCTCAACAATCATGACGCTTTACGTGGTCTCGACGAGCAAGCCATTGTTGATAGATGCGCTGATCAAATCGGAAGTGGCTCAGCGGAGGAGGATGTCTGTGGAAACAATTAAAATAGAGGTTTCAACCTACATTAGCACTTGCGTGCACAATGCAGCTAGAGAGGTCAGGAAGCACCATGCGTGTTTCTCGATGGACTATAACCGCATGCATGATTTATTTGCTATCTTGTACAAACGACAAATTGGTACGTATGTGCGTTTCAACCAATTCAAATATGCGTGCTTTATGTGCTTTCAAGGGTAGTAATGAAGCCAACGATATTGACGTTCTTGAGTATGAGATTTGTGTTCTGGCCACCAACCGAGCCATGATAGAAGCTAGACGCGGTGCGGGAGGCACCGCAGGACACGACCAGAGCATTGAACGGTGAACTCGAGGATGACGAGGGTGCATGCTTCCCTGCTGCTGGCAGCCAGATGGACAAGCAGTAAAGCTAGGTGGCCAGGTGGACTAACAAGAAGGAAGGATTGTGAAATAGATTCAAGGAGCATGATATTGCGTTAATCAAATAATACAATTGTAATATAATGAGTGACGAGGCTGGTGGAGAAAGAAAAGACAAGATTTAACTAACATTTATTAATATTTAGCTTCAATTTTTGGTCATGGAAGCGGAAAGAGAATTTGATGAGTGATAACCAAAGGTTTTGCATTCCAGGCCCTATATGGACCTAAACTCTATTTTAGTGGTACACATCAATATCTATGGTTATTGACAGAAAGGTAGACACTAAGGGGAGAGGAGTGGAAGAGAGAAAGCTGAAGATTAGTATGAAAGTCTAGGATTTACATGGTAGGTCATGGATCTCGATGCCGTTGGTTATGCCGTTGGCTTTCACTATCACACGCCAACATCCTCGCCTTGTTGCATAATTGTAGATAGACACTAAGGAATGGAAGAAAAACACAAAACGAGAGAGAACCCGATACATTGCTATAACTTTCAACTAAAAATCAATAATGTAATATAGTTTAAAAATCCTACAAAATTTAATCATATTTGGTGACAAAGACATAAAAAACTATAGAAAAACAATAGCAGATACGACAATTATAACTGTAGAGCTTGATCCCGTATAGTTTGAATCCTAGCACCACCATTGGTTGTGGATGATCTCCAAAGGGAGGCCTGCAAACTCCAGCCTATTGACCAACGTCCAGCGCTCGTTGTGATGCTTTGGCGAAGGCTAGCAACCTCGCACCCTGGGACTGCTGAAACGGACCACCACGGGGATCGAGTCGTCGGCAAGGCCGAAGCACAAGCAGCAATAAGTATCCTCGGAGCGCAGTGCCTGAACGGTTTGTCGTGCTGCTCCGGTCAGCAGCGTTCTCATCGGTAGGAGAGGGGAGGTCGATGAGGAGCTGGAGCGTATGACATTCAGTAGCGACTCGATCGTACCGTCGCCACTCGCGACGGCAAACCTTTCGCCCCTGACACCGCGAAGGAGAGGAGAGCGTGCCCTGTTCCTCTCTCTCCGTAGCAGCGGACACGGCGCACGCCATCACGCGGACGCGCGAAGCGGCGGCAAACGGACCCTCGAGCTAGGCTCGAAACCAACCCCGAAGTTGACAAAAAACCACGCGATGGCGCAACCCACACCCCCACCGGATGATCCCGCCGGCATTAACCACGCCGCCCGTGCGCCCGTGCGCCCGCGCGCTCGCTTCCTCCGTCCCTCACCCACACGCACACACACGTGTGGCGCCGCGGTCAACCACTCTAGCTCCCTTGCAGGCGAACGACACGATCCACCATCTTTAGCACACTAGCTCACGCGTCCTTCTTTTCTCAACACTCATCACTGGTGTGTATATACATATCTTTTTCTTTTCTTTTTCTTTTATGTGAATCTTCTTTGTATTTACAACAAGATAAAGGCACGCGTGGCCCATCCATTTACCCGGATCACCAAACCCAGCGTTACACGTGCCGTCCCTTTTTCCAAAAAGGAAAAGGAAAAGGAGAAGAAGAAAACTTTGCCTCGCGGTGTCGGTGGAGGACACATGTGAGAGGGATGGACGGGAAGGAGCTCACCGGCTATGCTGCACACCATTTCCATGGCTCAGAAGGGACCGAGTACCTCCTAGCTCCTACACTCCTATCCTATCATGGCGACTTGAAGTGCGCCCATCTTTATGTACACTGACCGACAGTTTTTTTTAATCATGTCGGTCGGATCAGTCGCTTGCTCCCGCTGCCGCCGCCGGTACGTCGGAGCGGCGTGCTCGACGGACGGACGGCGGCGGGAGACCGGACTCGGTCGATCGATCACTGCTTCAGCCGCAGCGGCGGCGGGTGGGACTCGACGAGGATGGACCAGAGTATCTGCACGTCCTCGCACGGGCACGACTTGACGTCCTCGTACAGGATGTAGATCCCTCTCTCTGTTACCACACAGCAATAACAACAACAAAAGAACACAATCAGTTCACACAAAACTTAAGCTAGTCCCCAGCTCGGCACGCAAAATCAAAATCGAAATTGCAAACAAGAGCAATAGAAGAAGAGCAATCAGAAAGACACGAATCTCAGGAACAAGAACAGCGTGTAGAGAGGTGAACATACTCTTCTTCTGCGCGGAATGCACGCGAATCCAGAGCTTTTTGAGCGGCGCATGAGCGACTGGAGCCACCCCATGGCTCCCTCCCACCTCGCCTCCTGCTACTCCGCTACACCACCGTTCCCCATGCACTGATCAGCTGAAGCTGAAATAGCAACCCGTAGCTAGCTTGTAGAAAGGGTTTTGTGCGAAATGAGACGTGAGGGAGAAGAGAGGGAGAGACGCTTTGAGGCCGTGTCAAGCCTCTCTGCTCTACTGTTCCTACCATCACGTTGCGCTTCCCTTGCAACCTAATCATAGGCTTTAGGAGTCTTTGGTGCCGCGTCATTGTCCGTCCATATCTCCCATGAATAAACAAACAAATTAAGGCACAAGCATTGCGCTCGTTCGATCGTGATGGAGTTTCTTATAATCGAAGAGAAAAACGAAGGGAAGAAATTTTGTTTCGGCCCTGTCAGGTCTTATTTAAGCTTTATGGCCGCCATGGCCTACCGTTGTCAACAGACAAGCACAAGTCAATTTGTTGATGGCTCTATTTTTATATATGGAGAGATCAGAACATAGCATCTTTTTCGTTTCCTGCGGAATTGAACTATTTCATCTGAAATTCCTGCAAAATTCCAATGTTCCAAACATGGCTAATTATTCGTCGAGCAACTACCCTTAACCACAACATAATTATGGCATTGTTCCGTCGGTGAACAGGCGTGGCACTGGTCAGCCATGATTTTGTGCTGCCTACATGGTCTGTTGCACGCCCATCCAGATGTCACGAGATCAGCAGGGCTGTCAGTTAGAGCATCGCCATTGCACCAGGAGCCAAACTGAACAGAAAAAGGGAGAAGAAATGATGTGCGCCCTGAATAGGATGTTTAAGTATCTTGAGCGATCATGAGAGGGAAAAATGTCAAATGAGCAGAGAGACTGACCTGTTTCAGTGGTTGCCTCCTCACTTTCTCACGTGGAGAAGCTTTCCTTTCGCCGTACCAGCAACTTGCAGATGTCATGGGACCCCGTGGGATCGACGGGAGGGAATCAGTGGAATAAGTCAATATTTTTTGTCCCGGTGCTTAATTTGCTCACCTCCGATGGGGATGTTCTTTGCTTGAACAGGTGATCTCCTCCACGCTAACCAACCGATCGACCAGTGCTTCTAGAAAATGGTTTGGTGTTGGATAGATGCCATTGCTAATTTTGAAGTTTTAGAAAATGCCACTGCTGTGAGACTAACATGTAGGTCCCGGTCACATGTCAATGTGGCGTCCAATTTCATTTTTCAAACTTAGCAATAGTATCTATAAAAAATTCATTCTTGGGTTTTAAACATATCATCTGCAGGATTTTCAATTTCATATAGGGAAGATGGAGTACTTTTTAGTGTCACATTTGCTAACTAAGTTGTAATACATATTGTATTTACCAAATGCGGTAGTCATGATAATGTTGACAACTGTATTATGTGCATGTGTTGTAGTCAAGAAAAATGAAGTTTAACATTATCTATGTTGCAGTAGTAGGTGTACAATGCAACTTTTACACTTTCGCAGTGCATGGTATTCTGCTAAAGAAACTGGCAGTGAGTATCAACATCAACTAAAGTAAGGAATTTGGACTAACATACCCAAAGTGGTGGAGCACGCGGGGACATCAAGAAAAGGAAAAAGTCCAGTAATAAAACTTGGTATTTTGACAGCATTAGGGGATCAATCCTGTAAATTTTAGCTGTAGAGGACAACATAGGACATTGACAAATATACAGGCTCAACATTTTGAATTTAACAAGGACTGAACTTGCCACCAGTAATCTGATTTCTAGGTTTATGACACTTAACTTCCACATTCTGCAATCTCTGCCAAATCTGTACTTGTTGAGGATCATCAACATATGTTACATATCTATCCAATGATATAGCACGCTGGTAGGGGAAGTGCAGTATATTCAGAGTTCGCACTTGTGAAATGAAACAGGCTAA
The DNA here is from genome assembly GCA_019208055.1 of Stipa capillata. Classification (NCBI taxonomy): domain Eukaryota; kingdom Viridiplantae; phylum Streptophyta; class Magnoliopsida; order Poales; family Poaceae; genus Stipa; species Stipa capillata. The sequence continues at coordinate 116,084 of JAGXJF010005354.1, read as the reverse complement.
TTATCACCATTGTGTTTGGTAAGACAGTTAACTTGGCACAGCATATGGCAGCAGATTTGCCCAAATGCGCAATTCAGTACTATCTCTACTACTGTAAATATATGTAGCATAAGAATTGCAAAGATAGCAGAGTCGCCAATATCATTTTTGCATTCATTCTTGGATTTCTGTTCAAAATGTATAAGCTAGAGACATGAGAAGACATCATTGGAGCACTAAAATCTGCCAGCCTATCTAAATACCACATACCAAAATTAATGGATGATCAAACCCTTGACTTGTTAAGCACCACTAGAACACCATACTTGAGAAACATGGAATCCTTGCACAAGGTTTTGTTAGACCTGCTAGATCCTAGAGTCCTACTGTTAGGATTCATTAATTCAATGTAGAGTAGTCGAAGAAACCTGTCATCATGTTTCTCCCTACTCACCTTCCATGCATGAAGTATCAAAGTGAAACCAAATCGATGCGCTTGAGGCTCCTTTTCGTCCTGTGAGCATGACCTCGACAAAAATTTCTCCATGGATTGGCCTGACTGAAACAAGAATACGGCACATCCATTCGATGAACCAAATAGCCAGTTGTGCACATCCCAGAGCACCTCTACTGGAAGTCCATCGACATAGATCATCTGGTTTCCTCTGAACTTCCATGCGAGTCTCTTCACCTGCAGTACTCTCTTCTTGCCAATCCTGATTTCTAGGCTTGGATCCTTCAACCCTGACGTGTCACACTCTACGGTGATATGATGAACCTGGCCAATGTCCAAAAACTGAGCCTTTGCTGAATACATCTTCTTCCCGTAAACGTGCTCCTTCCTGGCTACCATGACTGCACTAGACGGTAAAGCATCCGAAGACACCCTGTGAACCCCCTCCGTGCGCATGTCTCCGAGCACAAGGACAGCTTCAAGATCAACGAACAGAGCAACATAGAAACCTTCGAGTGGTTCTGGCCCATCCGCAAACTTCGCGGAGGACAGGTCCCAGATGATCTCCAGAGCGCCCCCATCAACCTCCACGGCCTTGGAGCCTTTCCTCTTCGAGAACAGCCATGGCTTTATCTCTGTCTTGCAGAGACAACGGTCCGAGGAATCGTGGATCGCAATGGCCAGAGCCTGCCCCATGGCCACCTTACTCCAGGCGACGGTGACCCTGCAAGAGTTGCCGCGCAGATGGGCCAAGTAGGCGCACTGCACCATGCTCTGGCCACATGAGGAAGAGGAATGAGCAACTTGGACGCCGCTTTGGCTGAGGCAGGATGCGAAATCTCTCATTCTGACGATGGTGGTGGTTGCAAGCTGCAAGACCCCCACCGTTGCGGCTTTTCGACGAACACTACGTGCGCAGTTACCCTATTTATATCCCAAACATGCGCCGCATTCGGATTCTAAATATCTTCCGCCACCGAATGCACGCTTGTTCGACCTGGAATCTGAAACAGCCGCAAATCAAGATCACTCGGACCCAAAAACCACAGCCTTCAAAGATCAACCGAAGGAATTAAAAACCAAACCTTTCTCGACGAAGCCGAGAACCTCACCAGGTCAACCGCAATGGAGAATGGTGTCTCTGGAGAAAGCCCCAAGAAAGCCAAGAAAAAGGAAAGCCCTGGAGCCAGCCTAGCTAAACAGCGGGCAGAGAAATCCGGTGGCCGGCCGTTTTTCACCTGACCCTGACCCTGAGTCCCTGACCCAGAACACAGCCGCTCCACAACAATGCGTTCGCTTTCCCTCAGGAGCAGTAAAATATTAGCACCACCATTTCTTCCTTTCCCCTTACCCTTTTTCTCGGGTTTAAGCTTGCAGTATTGGAGTGGCCAAAAGCAAGTGGGTATGGAAAGAACAGGACAAGCTACGGAGAGCGACCACGACCACCAGCTCGGCGTTGGGAAATGTGGGCAGCAGAAAAGACAGGAAGGCGAGCTGCCGAGACGAGACAGGCTTGCGTGGGGGAGGGGAGCTTGGGATGCTGCGGTTGCACTGTCCAAAGCACGTCGCCCTCTCTGCGGACATGTGAGCTCCCACCGGATCCGCGTCTTCCGCCGTGGAGATGATGACACAGTATGATACGGAAAATGTTTTGTTTCTTGCACAAATATGTTTACATGGATTTTTACGGGTGAAGGTACGGCCATGGGAGTGTGACGAAATCACCCGTTTAGGGTGTGTTTGGTTTATGAGATGAACCAGGATGGAGCCTGGATATCCAGTTTTTTAGGGTCCATTCAGTGTTTGGTTCAAAGGATTATAGGGATAGAAGTAACCTAAAAAAAGAATATTCTTTTTAGATGCTAGATGAAATAAGGGGGTGTTTGGTTGGGCTTTTCAGTAGCTTTTCACTGGAAAAAGCTACAGCCTAACCAAACGGTCAGCTTTTCAGCAGCTTTTGCCAACGATAGCTGTGGGTTTTACAGTGCAAATTCAGTTATTTGAAAAACTGTTTTCTGCCAGCTTTTTTGCAATATGTTAAAGTTTAGTGTTCATTTTCCAAAATACTGTAGATTGTTTGGATCAACCAAAAGCTATATGTTCACTTTCCCACAGCCACAACAACTTTTCTAGACAGTCAGCTAACAGCAGCTTTGTCAACAGCCACAGCTTAACCAAACAGCCCCTAAGTCGGACAAAACTACCGGATGAGGACGTCCCGATTCCTCACCCGTCTCCTCCGTCTCTCTCCCTGCCTCTCTCCCCGTCGTCATCCCTCCTTGCTGCAGCCGCTTCCGCTCGATGTCGGCGGCGGCGACGGCACCGGCGAGCTGCCGCCGGCCAGCCAACCCGGCGAGCTTCCCCTGCCGCTCCTCCTTGCCGGCACATCTTCCCCCTCTCCATCTGTCCCCACCGTGCGCGCCGCTGGTCGCCGTCGGCCGTCCAGCCCGGTAGTGTTGCCGGCCACCTCGCCGTCGACCGGCGGGCCCACATCGCTACTCAGCCCCGCTCCTCCAGGCCACCTTCATCTGCGCCGAGGTCGCCCCATGCTCCTTCCCGCGCCGCATCCCGACCATGTCCCGTCGCCCGACCACGTCCGCGCCCACCCCGGCCCGAGCGCCGCCGGATCCCACCCCGGAGCTCCCTCGACGGCCCTCCGTCCATCCGCGCTGCCTCGCCTCCCCGGCCTCCGCCTCGCCCGAGCTCGGCCCGCCGCCCGCCCGTCCCGCCCGAGCTTCGCCCGGCCCCGCCCGAGCTCCGGCTGCCGCCTCCTGCCCAAGCTTGGTCCGCCGCCCCCCCGAGCTTCGAGTTCAGGATCGCCGACGATGACGAGGTCTGGGCCCGCATCGTCCGCTCCCTTCTCCCGGAGCATGCGACCAAGGGCACGAGCGCCTGGCGAAGCCCAACCAGATTCTCAGGAGGGTCCTGATGGTGTACGACACGGCGGGGAGCACGTGGGCCAGGGCGCTCGCGCTAAGGATGTTCGGCTACCTCGCCGAACTCGCCAAGGACAGCGTGCACGTCCGTTCTTGAAGCTTGATTGTACGTTTGCTCCTTCTGCTGGATAGCTCAGGAATTGTGTGCCCTTCGGATGGCCATTACACGAAAACAGAGCTATTGGGAAGCCTATAGGTGTGCTATGTACTGTTGGCCAAAATGCTTACAAGAAACAGACCAAATTTGCTGTGTCAATGTTGATTCATCAAAATTCATTGATGTACAACTGATATATGGAAGGATAGATGGATTCCAGGAGTTCCAGGAGGCAGACCAATATTTAGAAGTGAAGTTGCTACTTTAACAAAAGTTTCTGAACTCTTTAGGAAGATGAAAGAAGTTGGGATATTCAGAAACTGAATAGCAATTTATCTCCTATGGAAGTAAAAGAAATTCTAAAAATTCCATTGGGAAGCTTAGATCAAGATCTTTGGGCCTGGGGTGAAGAGAGGCATGGAATTTACACTGTCAAATCAGCTTATAGACTTCTCGCAAAGCAGGATAAAGCTGTAACCCAATACAATCAGGGAATTGCTTTAAGCTCAGTTGCTGAAATGGACAAGCTGTGGAGAAATCTCTGGAGCCTTTCAATTCCCCCTAAGGTAAAAACTTTTTGGTGGCGTGTTATTAAAGGTTTCCTTCCAGTTAGAGCAATTCTAAAAAGAGACACATAGAAGAACTAAGCAATTGTGTTGAGTGTGGTGCAAATGAAGATACTATCTTTCATGCTCTAACAGAATGCCCTTTTGCTAAAGTTTCTGGAAATTTTTTAAGAATCTTTATGGCATCAAGCTTCCTAATTTACATCAGCTAACCTGGGCCCAAGATATCCTAGATAACAATATCTGTGATCGGGACAAAGCAAGTTTCATCCTGTGTGGGCATGTGGTCTATGTGGACATCTAGAAACAACAGAACTCATGGTGCATCTTCAATTAATCCAGCTCAAGCTTGTAGATGGGCTCATGACATAGCTGCAGATTTGATATTGAATGTCAAACCAATTAGCGGAAGTTTCAAAATTAGAGCCAAGCCCCAATGGCAAAGCCCTCAAGAAGGTTTCTATAAGGTGAATGTGGATGCAACCTTCAATACAAAAGAAGAAAAGGGAGCCTCAGGAGTGATAATAAGAGATGCTCTTGGAAATGTTATAGCAGCGAGTAGTAAATGGTATGATTCTATCCCTAATGTTTTAACAATAGAGGCTTTGGCTTGTAGGGATGGAGCTAGATTGATGAGAAGGCTAAATATCCAACAAGGTACCATGGAAACTGATTCTCAAGAATTTGTTTCTCTTTGGAGCTCCAGGATGCATCATAGGGCCAGTATTTTGTCGATCATTAAGGAGATTCAAGAGCTAGTAGAAGGATGTAATAATTTTAGTATTCATCATGTAAGAAGGGAAGTAAATGTAGCAGCTCACAAAATTGCTAAATTTGCTAATGTCTTGAAACCAGAATGTGCCTGGATATATCAGGTGCCTGATAGCATCCTTCAGTGTACTAAACAAGATTGTAATCATGTGATAAATTAATGAAGCTCTTGATGAATCACAAAATTCATTGATGTATATTGGTTATTGTCGAACCCCAGAATTCATAACAGAGAGGCTTAAGAGAAACCACCCGCTAAGTCGAAACGTCAACCCCGACCTCAACTCCTGGGTGTCAATTCCAAGAGGAGTGGAGTGATATGGCTCCGAATAGCCCGAGACGTCAACCCCAAAGCTTACTCTGGCAAGCGCACAGAGTAGTAGGGTGATATGGTCTCCTCACTCTTGTCCTACCGAGCCGGAACATCAACCCCGAACTCGTCCCGGCAAATTAATGCACGGCTGGAGTAGGGTGATATAGTTCCCAATCTCTCAGTAGTAGAGTCGCTTCACAGGGGTGATTAAACTTAATGACTCTATGATATAAACCCTAAAGTCCTACCCACAACATGCGCTTCATCACATACACGCACGGCACATGAGTGGGCGAAAACAACCAGATCTCACAGCAGTGACTCTACGACAGAAACTGCAATATTATAAGTTTGAAACTTAACAAACATATATACACACAGCGGAAGAGTTTATAAGGCTACGAAGCCAAACAGTAGGGCCAAAAGTGGCAACGGAAACAAACCAAAATACTAACCCAGGGCAGGATCACTGCCTGGGATTCCCAGCGTCTAGGCGTCGTCGGTGTCGAGCTCTAAATAGAAACCACCCTCTGAAGGGGTAGCTTCCTCTGCAACAAAACAACAACAATAGCAGGGTGAGTACAAAATTGTACTCCGCAAGACTTACAGTGCGGAAATAATAGTGATTGTGCCAGGTATCAACAAAAGGGTAATTGTGGACTAATTTGCGGAAAGCCGAGTTTACCTTTGCGATATCAATAAGTAGATTGAAATTCGACTACTAGAATACCTTTTTAAAGGGGACGAGTCGACACTTCGCGAATATTCCTTACTGCAGATCACCACACCTGAAAAACCCTCGACCCATCCTCAACCACCCTGGGAGGAAGCTGTCGCTACACGATCCTTAGAGTTGGCAAGTTTTAGAGTTGGTTATAGTTGTCTAATTCGATGCAAAATCTTACCAAGTTGTCCATAACCGCGGACACGGCTGTTCAACAGTTTTAACCCTGCAGGGGTGTACATCTTTACCTACACGTATTGATCGTCTCTTAGTGCTAGGCCAATTACACACTTCACAAGGTGTGCTAGCAGAGGGTGATCAATCACGACCGTTACAATGCTGTCGACCTAGGTATGAGCCACCCGTACGGGCTAGTCCATGTGCATCAATCCGGCCGTAACTGCGACACGGTCCCATGCGTTGTGAATCGAGGTACATCCCCGGTCTCCCAGACCGTGTGTCCACCCCACCCTTATATGAGACCACACACCACATCCCCTTTTTCACGCACACGCAAATGGAAACGGCAAACTAATGCAGCTCATACACTAAGTCTAAGCAAATTAGTGAGTCGTGGGTGGCCCCATAATCCACCCGTGTAGAAGTACGCGAATCTTGGTTCGAAGGGACACCGGTAACCGGTCCTTGTGGGAAGACGAGACAACCCACCATGCTCCCAGCCATGGCCTCTCGTCTAAACCCAGATATGATTAAGCAAGTTCATTAGTTATCCCGGGGAACACCCACCTACCACGTAACCCATTCCCAGTGTTGATTCATCTGCTATCCCAGGAATTACGACTTCTACAAGTCTAAGCATGTCTAAGCATGAATAGCATAATAGCATTCGAACAGTGGATACTAGACTACACTAGATGGGTTAGGTTAGTGGTGGAGCTGTTTAAGCGACAAGGTGAGTCGTATTCATCGGACTAGGGCTTTTCTTAGCGGAAAAATAGCAGTTGAACGCATGTAATAATGAATTTGAAAGCAACTAATACTTTGCAAATAGTAGGAGTTTTGCAATGTGACCAAAGGGGCTGCTTGCCTGGTTGCTCTGCAACAACACCCTGCTCTTGATCGAGACTATCGCCCTGCGGATCTTCCGGCTCTATCGAGGAAAAACAAAAACACCGGAAACAAGGGCATAATCGTAATTATTAAAATGCACAACATCAGCATGAGATGCAATGCATGCCATGACGTAGAGGATGCAAAATAATAACTAATGCAAGTGGAATCAATTTAATCGGAGTCCGGACGCATAAAATGTCGCGATCCGAAAATCCCCCGGCTAATCGAAAACCCTAATCTGAGTTTTTAGCAAATTGTATTATTCCTAGCATGCAAACATGGATGAAAATGATGCTTTTGAATAGATCTTCTTTTTCTGAACATTTTGATATATTATTTGCATTTTTCTGACTAAAAATGGATTTTCTGTGAATTTTACAAGATTTAAACCATTTTTACCCCTTTGTTTTATTTTTCTCAGCAAAGGTAATACTCAAATTAATTCAAATACAACCAGAGGCTGACATGTGGGACCCTGAGTCAATTCTAGTCAACATTGACTTAGGTCAATGACAGGTGGGGCCCACTGTCATTAATTTTCTCACTTTACTTATTCTTTATTTTACTTCCTTACAAACGGGGCCCACATGTAATAGAGACCAACTCAAATAAGCTCATTTGTTCCACTATTGAGTTATTAAACATGCTCATTAATATGTCAGATTAGTGTTTAATGCGGTGATTAGCACTTAATTGAACCATTAATTGGTCTGAACATTAATTAAGGTTATTAAATACACTGTTAATCATTAATTAAAGTGGTTAATGTGTTGATTAGTATTAAACACACTCCAGCATTAAGTTACATCATTAACAGGTCGGAACATTAGCTGGTGTCCTTTGTGATTAAATACCAATCATAAATAATAACCACTGATTTAAATGCAGCATTAACAGTGCATCAAACACCGATTAACCACTCAGCTCGTCATTAGCAACTAATGGAGCAATTAATCGGTCCACCGGTTAACTACGGTCATAATGACCTCTGGTCATTGATGACCACATTCACTGAGCTTGGATGGCCGGCTCGGAGCATCCAGGGCAGGGCCCTTGCCGGCGGAGAGCAGAAGGGAGCGGCGGCGATGGAACCTACCGGCGGGAGCGACGAACTTCGGGATGAGGCGGCGGCTCGGAAACTTGAGGAGGGCGACGACCGGCTCAACAGAGGAGGGCGGAGCTCCGGGCGGGCTTGGGCTTGGCTTGGAGCGGAGGTGGAGCTTGGGGGCTGGGAGAGCTCGGGATGGGGCCGGGCTCGGTGGCGAGGGGAGGCGGCCGAGCGGCGTGAGGGGCGGCGCGGTGAGGGATGAGGCGAGCGGCGTCCGGAGAAAGGGAGACCGGCGGCGGGCTTGGCGCGGGGGAGGGGGAGGCTTCGGTGGCGATGGGGAAGGCCCGGGGCGGCGGGGAGCTTCAGCTCGGGCCCCGGACGGCGAGGGTGGAGGGCGGAGCCAGGGAGCGGCCGGCACGGGGGAGAAGCGGCGGCTTGGGTGAAGCTCGGTAGGGAGAGGCGGGGAAGCAGAGGAGAAGAAGGAAGCAACCGGGGTAAGCAGGAGGTGGCGAGGGGAGTGCCCGGGCGTGCGCCACGGAGGCAGCTGCGTGGGGAGGCGAGAGAAGCATCACGCTAGGGGAGAGAGACTCGGGTGCGGGATGGGGATGAGGACCAGCGCCGGATGGCTTCCAGAGGAAGAAACAAGGGAGGCGGCGGCGGGCTGGGCCAAGGAGAAGGAGGGGATGGGCCGGGGCAAGGCCCGCACGGCAAAAAGGGGGGGGGGTAGAATTAGGGTTAGGTTAGGATTTTCATTTTCTAATTCTCTACTGGTTTTAACCTAAATGATCTTAATACAAAATTTGCTCAAATTCCAAAATACCTTTGGGCATAAACCTACATTGCTTGACATATATACATACTATGTACATTACTTAAAATAATTCCGAACCATTTAGCTTGAGCGGTTCGGACCAAATTTGAGATTTGATTCCTTTAAATCTCTAGAAACAATTTAGAGTGCCTCTTAGCATTTCAAAATTTCAAAAACTTACCCAATTTCATGTTCATGAGTTCATGCCATGGGATGCACATGATGCGCATTACAAGTTAATAAAATAGGGACGTTACAGACCTACCCCCCTTACGAGAATCTCGACCCCGAGATTCAGATCAGCTGGAAAAGAGGGAGGGGTACGCCGATCGAAGATGATCCTCGCGTTCCCAAGTAGCTTCATCTTCGGAATGATTAGACCATTGAACTTTGAAGAACTTGACATTGCGTCTTCGAGTCGTCCGTTCCATCTCATCGAGAATACGAAGAGGGTACTCTCGGTAAGACAGATCTTCTTGGAGATCCAGTGTATCAACTGCCGACTCTGGAATTGGATCTTTGAAGCACTTTCGAAGTTGAGAAACATGGAAGACATTGTGGATATTGGAAAGCGACGGAGGTAGTTCCAACTGATATGCGACTTCACCTCGTTTGGAAAGAATGCGAAAGGGACCAATATAACGAGGTGCCAACTTTCCTTTGATGCCAAATCGGCGAACACCCTTAAAAGGAGTGACCCGAAGGTAGACGTTATCGTTTGGCTCAAAGTGAATCTCACGACGATGAAGGTCGGAGTAGCTCTTCTGACGAGACTGAGCAGTTTTCAACCGCTCTCGAATGATTCGAACTTGATCCTCCGCTTCTTTAATCAAGTCGGGTCCAAGAATTTGTCGTTCTCCCGTTTCGGACCAATTGAGTGGAGTTCGACATTTGCGTCCATAAAGGACTTCGAAAGGGGCCATGCCTAGGCTTGATTGGAAGCTGTTGTTATAAGAGAATTCGGCAAAAGGAAGACACTTCTCCCACTTCGTGCCGAAGGATATAACACAAGCTCTAAGCATATCTTCAAGGATTTGGTTAACCCTTTCGGTTTGTCCACCGGTTTGGGGGGTGATAAGCCGTGCTGAACGAGAGATGAGTTCCCATAGCAGCTTGGAGACTTTCCCAAAACCTGGAAGTGAACAAAGCACCACGATCGGAAATGATCCGCTTAGGGATCCCATGGAGAGATACTATCCGAGCGATGTAAAGATCAGCCAATTGGTTAGCTGTAATCTTTTCTCGGACAGGAAGGAAATGAGCAACTTTAGATAGGCGATCAATGACCACAAAGATGGAATCATTTCCTTTTTGAGTTCTTGGAAGGCCCGTGACGAAATCCATGCCAATTTCGTCCCACTTCCATTCAGGGATAGGCAACGGTTGGAGTGTGCCGGCGGGTCTTTGGTGTTCCGCCTTAACACGATGACACACATCACACTCGGAGATGAAGCAAGCGATCTCTCTTTTCATTCGGGTCCACCAGAATCTCTGTTTCAGATCTCGGTACATCTTCGTGCTACCCGGATGAATAGACATCAGAGAGTCGTGAGCTTCACGAAGAATGGATTCTCGAAGATCGTTGTTCTTCGGCACAACTAGGCGCTTGCCAAACCAAACAACGTCTTGATCATCGATTGAGAAACATTTAGCAACTCCGCTAGCAATGTTCTCCTTGATCTTGCGAATACCCTTGTCATGCTTTTGAGCAGATTTGATTTGATCTTCAAGAGAGGATTGAATTTCAAGGGTATTAAGGAAACCACTTTGAACGACTTCAAGATTAAGCCGTGCAAATTCCGCGTAGAGGGGTGGTTGAGATTCTTGGATCATTAGATTATTGCAATAAGTCTTCCGGCTAAGTGCATCCGCCACGACATTAGCCTTACCGGGTTGGTAATGGAGACCTACGTCGTAATCCTTGATCAATTCCAGCCATCTTCGTTGCCTGAGGTTCAGGTCGGGCTGGGTGAATAGATACTTCAGGCTTTGGTGGTCAGAATACAGCTCGCAGCGATTACCGATAAGATAATGCCGCCAAATCTTCAGAGCATGAACCACCGCAGCAAGCTCTAGGTCGTGAGTTGGATAGTTAGCTTCATGCGGCCTTAGCTGACGAGAAGCATAAGCTACCACATGCCCTTCTTGCATCAACACACATCCAAGACCTAGGCGAGAAGCATCGCAATAGACGTCGAAATTCTTGTGGATGTCTGGAAGGACAAGCACAGGAGCGGAGGTCAATCGGCGCTTTAGCTCTTGGAAGCTTTCTTCGCACCTTTCAGTCCACTCGAACTTCTTTTCCTTCTTGAGGAGCTCGGTCAACGGTTTAGCATGTTTGGAGAAGTTCTCGATAAAACGGCGATAATAGCCGGCCAGACCAAGAAAACTCCGTACTTGCGTGACCGATTTGGGTTGTTCCCAATTGAGAACAGCCTTGACCTTGCTAGGATCCACGGCGACACCTTTCGCCGAAAGCACGTGGCCTAGAAAAGCGACTTCTTCGAGCCAAAACTCACATTTAGAGAACTTGACATAGAGCTGATGTTCACGAAGTTTTTCCAAGACAAGCTTCAAATGCTCGGCATGGTCTTCTTTCGTCTTGGAGAAAATCAGAATATCATCGATAAAGATGATCACAAAGCGATCCAAATATTCCATGAAGATGGAATTCATCAGCCTCATAAAGGTAGCAGGAGCGTTGGTTAACCCAAAAGACATCACGGTGTATTCATACAACCCATAGCGAGTCGTAAACGCCGTTTTTGGAATATCTTCGGGTCGGATCTTGATTTGATGGTAGTCCAACCTCAAATCAATCTTGGAAAAGACAGTTGCTCCGGTTAATTGATCGAACAGATCATCAATCCGTGGAAGCGGATACTTGTTTTTGATCGTCACCTCATTAAGAGGTCGGTAGTCGACACACATCCGCAGGCTTTTGTCTTTCTTTTCCACGAATAGAGCAGAGCATCCCCAAGGAGAGGAGCTCGGTCGAATGAAGCCTTTTGCTTCTAACTCTTGGAGTTGCTTTCTCATTTCCTCCAATTCATCTTGAGTCATCCGATAAGGGCGACGATAGATTGGAGCGGTCCCGGGAACCAATTCGATAACGAATTCAATATCTCGATCCGGTGGTAAACCTGGAAGCTCGTCGGGGAAGACATCCGGGAAGTCACAGACTACCGGAACATCTGGAAGATCAGGAAGGGATTTGCCTTCAAGAGCACAAAGGTGGGATTCGACGAACTCTGGAGTAAACCGAACGGTTGCACCGGAGGGATGAGAAAGAACCACTGTCTTCGTCGCACAATCAATAAGGGCTTGATGTGCAATCAACCAATTCATTCCAAGAATGACATCGATGTCCGTGGAGACCAAAGCAATTAAGGTGGCGAAGAAATCCAGATTGCCCACCTTGATACAAACATCACGGCATTCTTGGGAGGCTCTCATTACCGATCCCGGCGAAATTATAGCCAAGGAGTTGAGCATAGCCTCATAGGGAATATCATGCTGATCCGCAAACCTCTTGGATATAAACGAATGCGAAGCCCCTGAATCAAAAAGAACTGATGCTGGAACTGAATTAACAAGGAGCGTACCAATCACGACATCGGTTGCCTCCTGAGCTTCTTCTGCGACCACGTGAGTCACGCGACCGCGATTCACTGACTGATGTGGCGGGTTTGCCTTCTTGGCAGGAACATTGCCTCGAGGTTGGCCTTGCGCTGGAGCAGGATTCGGCGCAGGGTTCTGTCGCTGAGGACAGTCACGAGAGAAATGGCCGGGCTGGCCACATTTAAAGCAAGCTCCAAACGGTGGTCTTGGAGCAAACTCAGCAGATTGTCCTCCCATTGGCCTCGGCTGGGAACTGGGAACTGGAGGACGAGGCACAAAACCAGAGGGCCTTGGGGCGGGAGTAGCGCGATTGAATGCACTAGCAGGAACCCAAATACGCCTCTTTTGCGGATTGGAAGAAGAGGGCTTCATTGCATCTCGAGCACGCTTTCTAGATTCTTCAAGAACTAGCTTGCCGTGCTCCATCTTAACAGCCTTGTTCATTAAAGCCTGGAAGTTGGCGAAGTCAAAAGGAAGCAGCTCATAACGAAGCTCCGGATTCAAACCTTTGCGGAACTTCTCCTGTCGATCCGCATCGGTGGTAACATCACGAGGAGCATAACGCGCCAAGTGGTTAAAGGAGTGGAGATACTCGGTGACGCTCTTTCGTCCCTGAGTTAGATTGCGAAACTCCTCCTTCTTGATGTCCATGACACCTTCGGGGATATGAGTTCCACGGAAGGCGTCGCAGAACTCCTGCCACGTAACCACGTGACCTTTCTCCTGAATGGTGAGGAAATTCTCCCACCATGATGCGGCAGCACCTTCAAGCAGATATGCCGCAAGATCCACGCGATCCGCCGCGGGGATACGCGCGGTCTCCAATTTACGCTCGATGCTGCGAAGCCAATCATCAGCTTCGATAGGATCTTCTGAACGACTGAATGTCGGAGGCTGCGTTCGAAGAAAATCTGAAAGTCCAACTCGAGCTTCGGGTTGGGGAGCAGTATTCCGGACTAGATGCTCCAGAAGGCGAGTCTGGTCCATCCGATTCCGCTCGATCTGCATCAACACCTCTGCCATGGATGGCGGTGGAGGAGGAACATTATTGCGACCAGAGTCACGACCTTGATTACCAGCAGCAGGCTGGCTACCTTCCGGATGTTCGGCCATCTGAATCAAGAAATAGATATGCCACAAAAACATGATCAGATCATAAAGAAACTTGAACGGAATTACTCGAATGAATTTCACGATTTACAAGATGAACAGAATCTGAACATGTCAATGGAGTAATCGGTAGAGTCGGTAATAACCGGGACAAGGTAAGAGGGAAGGTAAGGATTCCCTGCACACGTGAAGTCTAACTTTTGAACGAGGCAAGAAAATAGTAAAATCGTTTTTCAACCAACCGAAGAGGTAAGAAGAAGGACTAGGATCGAGAAGGATAAGGAGAAAACAGAAGCACTACTTATGCTTTTCGCAAATCCTTTTTAAGTTCAAATAGTTTTTGCAACTTCTAGACCCAACAACGGCCAAGACAAAAGTCATCCTACAGTCAGCCCTGCTCTGATACCAAAGCTGTCGAACCCCAGAATTCATAACAGAGAGGCTTAAGAGAAACCACCCGCTAAGTCGAAACGTCAACCCCGACCTCAACTCCTGGGTGTCAATTCCAAGAGGAGTGGAGTGATATGGCTCCGAATAGCCCGAGACGTCAACCCCAAAGCTTACTCTGGCAAGCGCACAGAGTAGTAGGGTGATATGGTCTCCTCACTCTTGTCCTACCGAGCCGGAACATCAACCCCGAACTCGTCCCGGCAAATTAATGCACGGCTGGAGTAGGGTGATATAGTTCCCAATCTCTCAGTAGTAGAGTCGCTTCACAGGGGTGATTAAACTTAATGACTCTATGATATAAACCCTAAAGTCCTACCCACAACATGCGCTTCATCACATACACGCACGGCACATGAGTGGGCGAAAACAACCAGATCTCACAGCAGTGACTCTACGACAGAAACTGCAATATTATAAGTTTGAAACTTAACAAACATATATACACACAGCGGAAGAGTTTATAAGGCTACGAAGCCAAACAGTAGGGCCAAAAGTGGCAACGGAAACAAACCAAAATACTAACCCAGGGCAGGATCACTGCCTGGGATTCCCAGCGTCTAGGCGTCGTCGGTGTCGAGCTCTAAATAGAAACCACCCTCTGAAGGGGTAGCTTCCTCTGCAACAAAACAACAACAATAGCAGGGTGAGTACAAAATTGTACTCCGCAAGACTTACAGTGCGGAAATAATAGTGATTGTGCCAGGTATCAACAAAAGGGTAATTGTGGACTAATTTGCGGAAAGCCGAGTTTACCTTTGCGATATCAATAAGTAGATTGAAATTCGACTACTAGAATACCTTTTTAAAGGGGACGAGTCGACACTTCGCGAATATTCCTTACTGCAGATCACCACACCTGAAAAACCCTCGACCCATCCTCAACCACCCTGGGAGGAAGCTGTCGCTACACCATCCTTAGAGTTGGCAAGTTTTAGAGTTGGTTATAGTTGTCTAATTCGATGCAAAATCTTACCAAGTTGTCCATAACCGCGGACACGGCTGTTCAACAGTTTTAACCCTGCAGGGGTGTACATCTTTACCTACACGTATTGATCGTCTCTTAGTGCTAGGCCAATTACACACTTCACAAGGTGTGCTAGCAGAGGGTGATCAATCACGACCGTTACAATGCTGTCGACCTAGGTATGAGCCACCCGTACGGGCTAGTCCATGTGCATCAGTCCGGCCGTAACTGCGA
The DNA here is from genome assembly GCA_019208055.1 of Stipa capillata. Classification (NCBI taxonomy): domain Eukaryota; kingdom Viridiplantae; phylum Streptophyta; class Magnoliopsida; order Poales; family Poaceae; genus Stipa; species Stipa capillata. The sequence continues at coordinate 100,932 of JAGXJF010005354.1, read as the reverse complement.
CACGGTCCCATGCGTTGTGAATCGAGGTACATCCCCGGTCTCCCAGACCGTGTGTCCACCCCACCCTTATATGAGACCACACACCACATCCCCTTTTTCACGCACACGCAAATGGAAACGGCAAACTAATGCAGCTCATACACTAAGTCTAAGCAAATTAGTGAGTCGTGGGTGGCCCCATAATCCACCCGTGTAGAAGTACGCGAATCTTGGTTCGAAGGGACACCGGTAACCGGTCCTTGTGGGAAGACGAGACAACCCACCATGCTCCCAGCCATGGCCTCTCGTCTAAACCCAGATATGATTAAGCAAGTTCATTAGTTATCCCGGGGAACACCCACCTACCACGTAACCCATTCCCAGTGTTGATTCATCTGCTATCCCAGGAATTACGACTTCTACAAGTCTAAGCATGTCTAAGCATGAATAGCATAATAGCATTCGAACAGTGGATACTAGACTACACTAGATGGGTTAGGTTAGTGGTGGAGCTGTTTAAGCGACAAGGTGAGTCGTATTCATCGGACTAGGGCTTTTCTTAGCGGAAAAATAGCAGTTGAACGCATGTAATAATGAATTTGAAAGCAACTAATACTTTGCAAATAGTAGGAGTTTTGCAATGTGACCAAAGGGGGCTGCTTGCCTGGTTGCTCTGCAACAACACCCTGCTCTTGATCGAGACTATCGCCCTGCGGATCTTCCGGCTCTATCGAGGAAAAACAAAAACACCGGAAACAAGGGCATAATCGTAATTATTAAAATGCACAACATCAGCATGAGATGCAATGCATGCCATGACGTAGAGGATGCAAAATAATAACTAATGCAAGTGGAATCAATTTAATCGGAGTCCGGACGCATAAAATGTCGCGATCCGAAAATCCCCCGGCTAATCGAAAACCCTAATCTGAGTTTTTAGCAAATTGTATTATTCCTAGCATGCAAACATGGATGAAAATGATGCTTTTGAATAGATCTTCTTTTTCTGAACATTTTGATATATTATTTGCATTTTTCTGACTAAAAATGGATTTTCTGTGAATTTTACAAGATTTAAACCATTTTTACCCCTTTGTTTTATTTTTCTCAGCAAAGGTAATACTCAAATTAATTCAAATACAACCAGAGGCTGACATGTGGGACCCTGAGTCAATTCTAGTCAACATTGACTTAGGTCAATGACAGGTGGGGCCCACTGTCATTAATTTTCTCACTTTACTTATTCTTTATTTTACTTCCTTACAAACGGGGCCCACATGTAATAGAGACCAACTCAAATAAGCTCATTTGTTCCACTATTGAGTTATTAAACATGCTCATTAATATGTCAGATTAGTGTTTAATGCGGTGATTAGCACTTAATTGAACCATTAATTGGTCTGAACATTAATTAAGGTTATTAAATACACTGTTAATCATTAATTAAAGTGGTTAATGTGTTGATTAGTATTAAACACACTCCAGCATTAAGTTACATCATTAACAGGTCGGAACATTAGCTGGTGTCCTTTGTGATTAAATACCAATCATAAATAATAACCACTGATTTAAATGCAGCATTAACAGTGCATCAAACACCGATTAACCACTCAGCTCGTCATTAGCAACTAATGGAGCAATTAATCGGTCCACCGGTTAACTACGGTCATAATGACCTCTGGTCATTGATGACCACATTCACTGAGCTTGGATGGCCGGCTCGGAGCATCCAGGGCAGGGCCCTTGCCGGCGGAGAGCAGAAGGGAGCGGCGGCGATGGAACCTACCGGCGGGAGCGACGAACTTCGGGATGAGGCGGCGGCTCGGAAACTTGAGGAGGGCGACGACCGGCTCAACAGAGGAGGGCGGAGCTCCGGGCGGGCTTGGGCTTGGCTTGGAGCGGAGGTGGAGCTTGGGGGCTGGGAGAGCTCGGGATGGGGCCGGGCTCGGTGGCGAGGGGAGGCGGCCGAGCGGCGTGAGGGGCGGCGCGGTGAGGGATGAGGCGAGCGGCGTCCGGAGAAAGGGAGACCGGCGGCGGGCTTGGCGCGGGGGAGGGGGAGGCTTCGGTGGCGATGGGGAAGGCCCGGGGCGGCGGGGAGCTTCAGCTCGGGCCCCGGACGGCGAGGGTGGAGGGCGGAGCCAGGGAGCGGCCGGCACGGGGGAGAAGCGGCGGCTTGGGTGAAGCTCGGTAGGGAGAGGCGGGGAAGCAGAGGAGAAGAAGGAAGCAACCGGGGTAAGCAGGAGGTGGCGAGGGGAGTGCCCGGGCGTGCGCCACGGAGGCAGCTGCGTGGGGAGGCGAGAGAAGCATCACGCTAGGGGAGAGAGACTCGGGTGCGGGATGGGGATGAGGACCAGCACCGGATGGCTTCCAGAGGAAGAAACAAGGGAGGCGGCGGCGGGCTGGGCCAAGGAGAAGGAGGGGATGGGCCGGGGCAAGGCCCGCACGGCAAAAAGGGGGGGGGGTAGAATTAGGGTTAGGTTAGGATTTTCATTTTCTAATTCTCTACTGGTTTTAACCTAAATGATCTTAATACAAAATTTGCTCAAATTCCAAAATACCTTTGGGCATAAACCTACATTGCTTGACATATATACATACTATGTACATTACTTAAAATAATTCCGAACCATTTAGCTTGAGCGGTTCGGACCAAATTTGAGATTTGATTCCTTTAAATCTCTAGAAACAATTTAGAGTGCCTCTTAGCATTTCAAAATTTCAAAAACTTACCCAATTTCATGTTCATGAGTTCATGCCATGGGATGCACATGATGCGCATTACAAGTTAATAAAACAGGGACGTTACAGTTATATTATTATTGTAGTGCTGAAAATTTTGAAATTGGAGAGATGTGATGCTAATATTACTCAAAATGCACAGATATATAAATTTTTTTTTATAAAACATACTTAGTTTGGACAATCTATATCCATCCATATCCCTCCTACCAAACAAAAAATTGGCTCATCCTATCTTACTCTCATCCCTCTAACCAAACAAAAAACTGAATCATCCCACTCGTCCAACCAAACAAGAAACTGGCTCATCCCATCCCTAAAAAACTGGATGACCATGTCCTATCCATCCTTGCCCTTGAACCAAACGCACCCTTACGCTCGACCGACCGAGGCTTGACCGGTGGGGTCCCCCCTGTATGTCGTGTCCTCCCCACGGGTCCCGTGCCTCCTAGTGTCTTCCTCCCATTCCACGTTAATATTATACCCCACCATCTTTCGTCTTTCCGGATAAAGCTTCTACCGTTGGCGGCTCTCTCCACGCGTTAGGAGTTCGTGATGGTACCTGGGATGGAGAAGAAAATGGAAGTGAAGAGAGGTGGCGACCATCATGGCCGCACATCACATCGTCGCTATGCCCTGCTGTCGAGATGTCGGAAGTAGCGCACTACCAAAGCATAGCCAAGCCTCTGCCATGGTCAATCGCGGGTGAGGTAGGGGCTGCGATCTATGGCAAGATTTGATATAGTGAAAAGCTCAAATTTCCAAAACTATGAATTAAACTGTGTTTAGATTTCTAAAGGCTCATCGCAGATTTTCTGAAAGCTCATGCTCAAACTTATGAAACGCCGTGCTTAGAGCATCTCTAGGTGGGCATCCACATTTGAGCCTCCATATCCTCATATGGATACCCATCCAAAAAGATTCCCCTCCATATTAACCCCCATTCCAATAGCATATCCATATATCACTCTCCATATTCTTCTCTCCTATTTTATAATAATATCCTGTAACTAATCAAAACAGCATGCATATAATCTTTTTTGCTCTTCCTTTGAAATCCCTCTCCCCTTCCATCGCCGCGCCCCCCTCCCCTTCCCTTCCTCCGTCCAGCGCCCCCTCCCCTTCCACGGCCGCACCTCCCTCCCCTTCCCCGGCTTCCCCTCCCCCAAGCTCCCTCCCCTGGCGCCCCACTCCCCTGGCACCCCCTGACCCGAGGCCCCCTCCCCCGGCGCCCCCTCACCCTAGCGACCCCTCTCCCCGGCGGCCCCTCTCCCCAGCGCCCCCTCACCCGAGGCCCCCTCACCCGGCGGTCCCCCTCCCCGGCGGCCCCTCTCCCCTGGCGATCCCCCTCCCCCGCGCCCCCTCCCCCGGCACTGCCGCTCCTGGATTTGGAGCGGCTTCGGCTGCGCCGCCGCTCCGAGATCTGGGGCGAGCTGCGGCGGGGCTTGAGCAACGGCGGGGAGCAGGGGGCGGCTGGCGGGACGGAGAGGAGCAGGGGCGGCCGGCGGGGAGGAGCACAGATGGCCAGCTGGCGCAGCGGATGGCGGCGAGGCGGCCGACGGCGAAGAGGGGCTACAAGCAAGCTCGGGAGTGGCCGGCGGCGTCGACTGCGGGGGCACCGTTCCTCGGCTTGGCGGGGACGTGATGTCCGGGTGCCGGCAGTTGAGGGATGGAGGCTGAGGGGAGACGCGCTAGATTTGGCGTGCGTCAGGGCCGGGATGGAGTGCCCTCCAAAATAGCGCATGCTTTGGCGTCTCTCCTGGAGCTCGATTTTTGCTCTCCGAGCCTCTATTTCGGGATGGAGGTCCGGATAGCGGCTCACCTGGAGATGCTCTTAGGAGCTCATGTCAAAATTGTTTGGAGAGTTTGAGGGAGAAGAGAGAGATGGCAAACCTAACCCCTGTACCTTCTCTCTTTATCTCTCTCTCGTTCGTGTGAGAGCCTGTGACGGCAAATGCAAGTGGGGAAGTCGGAGCTCTGAGGACAAGAGCATTGACGTTGCACCCTGACACCTCCACCCCCTCTCTGTCAGGACGCGGGATTTAAATCGATTAAGCGAGAATACACCATATTACAGTCAGTGACTCGTTCGTTAAGCATATGAGACACTGTTCGCATGCCTCCAATAGCTTGGGGTTCAAACTAAACTCGCTCTATACATGACACACGTCATATGACTCACAATGGTCTTGGCTCTCGCTCACCCCATCCAACCCTGTTGTATGACTCACAACTAGTATAAAATCAAGCAATAGTTTACATCTCAAAGAACCGACGTAAATTCTAAAACCCTGTAAATACTTAGTGCCCATCTCCCCCTCACTTTGGCGTAAGACCGAATAACAGTTTGCATCTCAAAGAACCGACGTAAATTCTAAAACCCTGTAAATACTTAGTCTCCGTCTCACCCTCACTAAGTACAACCACTTTAGAGAAGCCCGAGACATATTTCGAACAGCCGGAACAGATCCCCATCCCCTAACCTAGCCGGTCAAAGCATCACAGGCAGTAGGTCACTCAACCTCGGCGATCGCACTTAACGAACATAGGACGGATGCTAACTCTTTACAACTGTCACATAGACTTCAAAAACATAAACAGATGGTGTATGAGGCGATCATAGTACAACTTGATCATCACAATTTTAACTCTAAAGAAAGATTTACAAATACATAATTCATATCCCATACACGGGTAATACTTATCTTATAAACAACTCGACTCGAAGACTAATAAAGATCCAACATAAAGTAAAGTTCAGCAGCGAAAACACATTAAAATATCCGAGATGGTACCCACAACTATCTCACAAAAACCACATAACCCACAAGATATCAACTAAGATAAATCGAATAAACTAGACGTTACTTCTTGTTTTTGGTGTTATGTATTCACCTACACTAGGATCATCTGTAACAGTAGTGAAACTATATGAGTACTTTTATACTGACAAGATGTTTTTTATGCCCATTCCAATTAACTTAAGAATGACATAGGCAAGATAAATTACTACACAAGTAATTTATTTTCAGAGTAGATAACATAGCATAATTATGAAGAAAATATATACATCAAATATAATCTTTCTGAGTTCTTGGCGAGAGATTATGAGCGGAGAACGGTGAAGCTAAAATGTTGCAGGTTCTCTCCATTCCGTGTTATTGATTCGCGCATTCTTGGTCCCTTGCGAGATCAGGTCGTTGCATATTCTCAAGCTTCTCATCTGCTGAGGCCTTGTCAAGCTCTACAGGGAGGCATGCTCTCCCTTGCCTAAATGGTGGCCACGAATGACCCGGATGATTCTGGAACATGGAGAAGTGATGGAGGAACTGGAACTCGCAGTGTAGACAGTACTGTAGCCACGAATTCCAGCGATATGAACCGCCAGATGGACTCTAATCAACGGGATTCACATTGGTTCGTGATGTTATGATTCAAAATTTTAAAATTGGTACACTATATAGCAGTATTGAGTATATATATAGACAGTATAGAAATATAGATTTAGATATTTCCCTTTTCCCCGCCAAAAAGAAGATGCGTTATCCACCGACCATGTTATGTTGAGATGTTCGTACTTGCGGCTATACATGCGCCAGGATTCAGGCATATTCAATCGTTTGTACTCGGTAGAATGTCCTTCAGCAATCAAATTTTCTGAAAACGGCGCGAATCACGTCGTTCGATCGAACGATCTACGTTAGCCGTTCACCAACCCACGTAATGCGCGTGAAGCTGGCTCGCACGGCCCGCTGCATGCATCAGCTGGAATCACCGGTACATGAGCACTTCACGAAAGGCTGGTCACGCCCCGGGCTGTCTCGCTCTGAGCAACGGGTTGCTCTCGAAGAAGTTGGCCGGCCGGAGCTCGAACCCGCCGCTCACCGTCGGCATCACCGGGAAGTCCTCCTGGTACGGTATGTGGTGGATGCCCACCGTGTACCACAGCACGATGTCCTCGTCCCGTATCCCTCTGTTCCTCTCGCTCCAGGCGGCCAGGTTGTCGTCGCCGGTGCTCTGGTCGGCGTACAGCCCAGGCGCCCACTTCTCCGACCTGCTGTACGGCGTCACCCTCACCTGCTTCTTGCAGTAGCTCGCGCGCCTCTGCGGGTAGTCGTCGTCGGCGAGCACCGACGCCGCCGTCGCGCCGCCCGGGACGATCCGGTACCCGGCCTCGTTGCCCATCCTGGTCTTCTTGTTCGGGTTGACGACCAGCAGGTCCGCCGGCGGCGCGGCGTTCACGTCCACCTGCGCGTCCGCCTCGGTCTCGGCCACCTCCCGGTGCACCGTCCAGTAGCTCCTCCTCGGCGTGCCGGCGGCGTTGCGGTTGGTGATGATGTTGTTCTTGACGAAGGAGTTGTTGGTGCCGTCGACGTCGAGGTCCAGGTGGCACGTGATGTAGTGGTCGTGGTATACGGCGAGGGTGTTCTCCGCCACCAGCGTGCCGTGCGCGTCCTGCGTGATCTGGCCGGCGTGCGTGTAGGCAGTCCCCTTCACCTCCAACAGCCCAGTGAGAGACACCTGCGACGCAAATGCATCAATCAGTTTGAGCGAGAAATGCACATTAATTGCTTCTCCGTTCTTCGATTTGATTTGCTTCGGAAGTGATCATACCACAAACTTGATGGAGCCGCTCGTCTTGAACTCCCAGTCCAATATGTAGTCGTAGTTCCCCGCTGACACCACCATCCTCACAACCAAGCTCACGTCAGGCCGGACCTCCGTGATCTGGATCAACCGAAGCATATCAAACGATGCATGTATATGTGACTGAAGTATAATTGAGCAGGGCTGGGCTGATTACCAGTCGGTCGGGGAAGCCGGCCTCGGTGTGGCGCCACGCGACGTCGCCGGCGTACCGCTCGAAGACGCAGATCATGTTCTTGTTCTCGACGGGCATCCCGTCCTGGCCTGCGTAGTAGCCGTCCAGGTAGGCCGCGTTGGCCGGGCAGTCAGCGCCGGGCTGGAGCGGGAAGGCCCAGAGCCCCAGGCCGTACTCGCCGGCGTCGAGGAACGTGCGGTAGTACCACTCCTCCACCGGGTCCATGTACGGCACGAAGACCTCGGACACGAACCCGCGGTAGAGCACCCGCCGCCGCGCGCCACCGGCCTCGGCGTCGTGGATCGAGGCCAGCGAGATGACCATGCCGGCGCGCATGTCGAAGCCCACGTGAAACTCCCAGTTGGCCCACCTGCGGTAGTAGCACATTGGCGCGATGTATGTAAATGTCAGATGAACTTATGAGGTGATTCTCAAAAAAAAGAAAAAAAACTTGTGAGGTAAGGATCCATTAAATTCGATTCAGTTGGGGTGGTTGGATCATATGAAAGAAAATTCTGGAAATTCGAGCACCCTCAAGGTTAAAGAAAGACACTCGAGTATTTGTTAGTAAATTTTATTTTTTAGAACTTTGATTTGTTAGTAAATTTTATTTTTTAGAACTTTGCGTCGTTGATTACTTGGTTGCACGGAAAGGCGAAATGTTTCAGAAGACGTGAGCTTGCTTTCTGTTTGGATCATAGTTTCACTCTACCACGTAAATTAATTTGGCCACCATCTGCGTTTTGTCAAGATTTTCTTTTATTGTTGTCAATTATACCTTTTGTTTTGTGGTTGACTATTTCTCAACTACTTGAAAATGCATGAGATGTCAGTCGATTTACTGGTCGTTGGATTTCCGGAGGAGATTCGTGTTCCAGGCTTCGTCCTCCTGTCCATCAGGGTGGCGACATCTTCTCTGACGACCGCGCGACAGAGTAGGATTAGAGGAATGGCCGGTGGTGGAGGCGTCGAGCGGGGAGCAAAACCGAGAGGTAGATCTGGTGTGCGACTCAATAAGGAGGGGAGACAACGACAATTGTGGTGATTAGGAGGTGAGGAAGACGGTGGCAACAGGAGCAACGACAACGATGTGAGAGACGACGACGGGGAGAGACGGAGGCGGACGAGGGAAATACTCGCAAGGAGGGCTCATCGACATTGGTGGCATGTCAGCATGGCCAGGAACAATGCGTGGAAGGAGTAGGTGGAGGCAGTGATGGCTCGTCCAGGAGAAGAAGGGTAAGAGAGATGGCTGGATGTATAAAGATCGGGGGAGTAATTCCAAAATAAAAAGACACTCTAGTAGAATTTCTGTAACTCTATTGTACATGAATTATCCACGACGTAGGTGGCTAGAGTATTCATAAAGACTGAAGCTCTCAACCTAATGATTTTTTTAGGTGGAAGCCTTTTCTATTTTGTCATCTGCACTATATTCTATCGCTCATTTGTATTTGTGTGCGTCCCCTTTTTGTATTTGTGTGCGTGCATCGCGTGTTTATGAGGCCCTCTTTTGAGATTCCATTCAGCAAGACAGCAACAAATCATTTTCCTGAGATGAGTATTTAACGCAAGAACAATGTCACACTCGGATCAGTCGCTCTCATATCATCGCATGGCATAATTAAAGGATTGTACGTTGTTGGTTGTAATGGCCCAAAAGTGGTTGTGTACTAAGTGCATGCTTCGCACGGCAGGACGAGCTCCGTTGTTTTGTGCTACTAAAAACAGAGTACGTTGTTACCTGACGACGTGGCCGTCTATGTGGAAGCCCCTGCCCTCTGGCTGCACCACCACGCCGGGCGCCGCCGCGGGCATGTCGAACGGCGGTCCGACCTTGCCGGCCCGGTAGTCCGTCGCCTCAGCCTTGGGCACCGGGTACACCACCCTGTCCCTGTACCCGACGATGGCCATCCGGTCGAGGTCTACCACCAGCGTCACGCCCTCCATCGGCCGCGCGTAGAAGTTGGCCGTCGCGCCGGCCCACGAAGCACAGCAGCTTCACCACCCTCCTCCGCGGCGCCTCCTCGGCCGCGTCTTCGCCGAACCAACCGACGGGAAACACGGCGCAGAGGACGTCGTCCATGTCCACCCCGCGCCGGCGCACGGACTCCACGAACGGCGGGTGCCTGGGCGGCAGCGCCACCGCCGCGAACTGCTCCTCCAGCGTGAGCGTCGGGAAGCCCGCGCCGCGGTGGACGGCGTGCGAGAGGACGGACGGGGCGGAGGCGTCCCTGACGTCGACGCGGAGCTCGTGGGACCAGCCGCCGGCGCGGGCGATGACGAGGGCGCGGCGAGGGAGGACGGCGCGGGATGATGCATACGCGTAGGATACGACGTCGGGCTTGTCGGGCTCGTCGAGGCCGACGTAGTGGAAGGTGAGCGGGCGGGCGGGGACGAGCGGGGAGGCCAGCACGGCCGCGCGGACGGCGGTGATCTCCACGGCGGAGAGGGGGTCGAGTGGGTGGGGATGGGCGGGGGCCGCGGCGGTGGCGAAGCAGAGGGCGGCGAGGAAGAAAGGAAGCATTGCGAGGAGCGGCATGCGCGCGGGGGATCGGCTCGTCGCGAGCCGCGAGTCTAATGGTGAAATGATTGACGGGCCATAGGACGACGTCATAGTTGTAGCATGTCGTACTTTCTTTACAGTATGTTTAATCTGCCATGGACTCATTTTTCTTAATCAAATTTTGCTAAAATTATGACAACCAATTTATTTACCACACTTTCTATGACCTGCCACAGTTTAATAAAAGAAGTGACAAAATTCGGCTATCAACCAAACAAGCCCCACCGCTCACCGGTCAGCACTTGTCACCTATCACCGGTACAAAGATGTTGTTCTCGAGTTTTTGGAATTCCCTCTCGACGTCAACATAAACTCCAGTGACCTTGTGTTGGATACGGTCTCGGAGCACATGTCGAAGTAACCATGATACCTGTCCCGTTCTTCGCCGCGCGCCATCAAAACAATGCTCGATCTCAATCCCGCAGCAGGCCAGGGCGCCTAGCTGGACATGACATCCATATCATTGAGCAGCCCGCCCAACAAATCGCCAGGTGCATTGAGTAAGCCGCCTCACAAAGTGCTAAAAATGTACTGCTAGCGCTGCGCGAAGCGCGCTCGCATCGACCTGCCGTGTTCCGGCGACGTATCCACTGCCCACTCGAGCTAGCAAGCTTCCAACCACCTTCGGTTTCACTCTCGGTCTCTCCCGTCACAAGGCTTGTCTTCTTCTGTGTCTAATTCGACGCCATCCATCGTCGCCGCAGGAGGGACTGGGAGAGCCTGGCGTGCGGGCCGGCGGGGCTGATCGCCGAGCGCGTGCTGGGTTCGTTGGGGGTGGCAGTGTTGCCGAAAGACATCCGGTTGGGTTGGTGGCCATCGCTGGATTTCGTGAGATTAGGAGGCGATGAGAGATGGAGGAGGGTGGGGGCATCAACGCAATAGGATGCAGTAGCAGGGAGAGATGGAGGCGGGCCGGCAGTGAAGGAGGAGGCGGGCAGGGGTAGGTCTGGCTAGCAACGGTGAAAGTGTTGGCAAGGCCAGGGTTGCGATGCGCGCGGGGAAATGGTGGGTGCTGGAGGCGGCGCATTGGGGAAGACTGAAAGAGTTAGGACCGGAAAGGGAGAAGTAAATGTCCTAGGCGTTGCACGTACAATCCGGGGAAGGACCTGACGTCTTGACCACCGTAGAATCTCGTCTGATCCATCGGCGTATCCCATATCTCGCGTCCTGCAAGCTCACATCGCCCGCTCTATCGCCCCTCGGGCGCTCATCCCGTGTGCCTACTCCTCGTGTCGTCTGTAGCGCCACCATTCTTTCATCCTCTACTTTTCTGTGACCTTACATTCCTCTTATAGATCGCTTCTCTTTCTTCTTCCCCGCCGCACCCTCTCAAATCGAACAAAATTGACAAACTTCAAGTCAAAACTCACTGCAGCAAACAGAAGTACTCTATGCAACATCAGTTGCACGACACCGCAACATATGAAACAAACAATGTGCAACATTGCACATATATTACTGCAACATGGACAAATAATTTGGTGCAACATTCAAAATAATCTAGTGCAACATCAAACTTTCGCTGTAACAAGAGGGTAAGAGTGTGATGCAACATTGAAAAAGCTAATACTGCAACATACGAGAAATACGCACTGCAATATCATAAGTTATAATTACAATAGAGTACACAATATGATGCAACATCTAAAAAACACAACTTATAACATCACCAAAAAGACCCTAAATTTTCACACCTTCTCCCACATCTGAACAAACCACAAAAAGCCATCGCAGTAGCCCATCCATGGCAACACAGAGATGAAGCAGAGTGAGCGTGGGAGGTGGATTAGTAGAGATGAAGCGGTGATGTTAGGTGATATTCTGTGGCCGGAAACATGAGGAAACACTACACTGCAACATCTAGAAACACGGTATCGCAATATCCGATATTTCTTTGTGTAAAATCGATAAAACCAGTTGCTGCATCCCGAGTGTACAAATGCAATGCCCAAAAAACAGACTACAACATCAAAATCCAAATGATGCAACACCATCAAATACCCAAAAGAATCCCTCAAAACTCTTTTCCTATTTCTTCTAGACCTAAAGACCCCCCCATCTCCTTGCATCAATTAAAAAGGAGGAGCTCATCAGCATCGTCCACATCGCCTCCCGTATGCATTGCAACTCCACCTCTATGTATAGCCTCATTGGCAGCAGGATGTGGCATGCGCCATGTTGACGAGGAAAGTCGTGCTTCTGCGGCAGCCATGCGCGCATACACGCACTCTCTCGTGACGGCCATGGCCTAACAACTCGTCATCAAGGCCGTTGAAATCTCATGGGGGAGATAGAGATGGAGAGAGCGTGAGATAGAAGCAGAGACATGGTGGAAACAATGTGAGTAGAAACAATGATAGAGATAGGAAGAGGATAAGAAGCATGTGATGGTGGGGCCTAGGAAGTCTCCCCAAGACTTCGTCTCTATTGTGCATTGCAGATGAGATGGATGGCATGGGACACATACCACGCAATGACATGCTCGAATGTTTGGGTTAAATCATTTCCCTTAATAGAAAGGGTCGACTATGATTAGGCAGATCCTGATCATACATATTAATTGGAGGGTAAAGTACATCATGGGCCTATAAACTTGTCTGTCAGATTTACTTGGGTCCTTAAATTATGGACTGCAATTTTGCACCCACGAACCTTTTTAAGTGGGTCGCCAGATGTCCAAATCCACTTTGGCTCTGAATGCTTACATGGTATGTTGACGTGACATCTCAGTCAGATTGGGCCTACATAAACATCTGATTGGGATGACATGTATGACAAAGCATTAGAGCCAGCAATGCGAGATTTGTTAAATTGTAAAATTTGATTAACTTTGGCAAATAGAATAGCTAGCTAGAGTCCAAACCGAAAATAGAATTTTTGATCAACCAGTTTGAAACCAAAAAGGGCGAAAAGCACAGCTTTCTACTACACATTTCTACTACTTGAGCCATAGATTTCTACAAAGAAAAGAGACAAATTGGACCTCACATTTGGTCTCATATTTCAACCCTACACTCAGCAACTTCTGAATTCATCCATCTCGAGTTACCCTTTTCCCTCCCCTACCTCCTTCGAGACCTCCTAAGATGTTGTCACCGCCGATCAGCAGTCACGGCAGTGTACGTGATAGGCCGCGGGGACGGCGAGGTTCGTCGGTGACGGTACCTCGGTTGGGGCGCCCATACAACGGTGTGGGGGGACAACGGCCTGACGCGTTGGAAGAGAGGTGTCATGGCAGCACGAGGGGATGACGATGTTGGTGACACTGGTTAGAGAGTTTGGATGGGAGAGAAAGGAAGAGAGAAAATGTCATGAATTTAGCTAGTGAGTGCTTGGGATTTGGGAACCGGAAGAAACAGGGAAAGGGATATGAAGAAGGGAGAAAATGGGAAAGTGGAAGGTTGACCCCACGAAGGAGTGCAGTCGTGGTAACCAGCTGCTACAGGCACCCACAAATTATGAAGATCAGTAGTACAAAAGTACTGGTTTCGAACTGAAGTTGTTTATTGACTCATTCATAGACCCCATAAAAGAAGGGGAAATACTAGGCATCGGTAGTCTAATCCAAGTTTTTTCTGAGAAACCAGCAAGAGCGCTGCCCTTCAATTAAGTACAAAGGAGTGACCCAATTTATTAAGGGAAAATCGAGCTAAAAACTAGACACGAAGGGCCTTGGTTGGCAAAAACCAATGGGCCCTGCAAGCCAACAATGCCACAAACGCTATAAAAATGGTATACCGCCAACACAACCACTCCCGACGCACTTCAGGAAGCCACCGGAGCACACAAATTTTGTAGGCCGCCTCCTGCTGTGTCGAGATTGCCCTACGTCCTGCTAAGCAGGCCAGATCCAGTGTGATCCGCCCAAAAAGGCGTTGGAAGCCTCGGTAGACCCCATTGGAGCATGGAAGGTACTCCCCTAACAACGTGGAGAAGAAGGGCCACAAGAAGTCTGGAAGCTGTGCCACCGTGTCACAAGCCCCATCATTGTCAACAGGAGAGAGAAATTAGATCCGCTACGGGAGGAGCAGATCCAGACCGCTCCAGCTTTAGTGAAGAGAACATTTACCACTGAATCCCGTGTTGTCCGCGTCGCCATCCTTCCTTCTTTTTGGCTAGTGGCCCCGTTGTGCACACGGTCCAAGATCACCACGCGTGCCGACACGTTATCCAATGATGTCACAGCTATTCTAGGTTCGCCGACTCAGCATCCGTCCTGAACCACTACGCCCTATGCCGTCCACCACCACTATCTCGGAGCCACCACCCTGGCGTCCATAACTTGCACGCAGGCCGTGGTGCCGTACAACTCGGGCACCAAGCAGCTCTAGCTGCCCAAGAGCATAGCCTACAGCCCACGACCACCACGCCAACACCTGGTGCTACCACCCCAACATTCGCTCCAGGACAAAACGGATGAGGTCCGCTATTGTCACCGCACGGGGCCTCCCCACATCGTTGGGACGCCTAGAAACCCCACACCTGTGGCCCAGGACGGTCACCCTTGTCGTACCCAGCTGTAGCCTCGCTCTTAGGGCCGCCACTACAGTGTTGTGCTCCGGGATCGCCATCCTGGCCTCCTACCCCGCCAAGACCAACAACCAAGATCTCGACTACCAGGAACGACAAGTTTAGGATCGGATTACCGAAAAACATAATAATCCAACGATCATAGCATTATTTGCTACACATGCAACATAATGGAAGGATCTAGGCTATCAAATAGAGGGAAGTGAATATGAGATTATCAAAAAGTAATACTAAAAGCAAATCCTATACATGCTAGTGATCATAATACACATTCTCATTATAAAACAACACTAAAGAGGGGTGTTGATGGAACGACGATTAGCGTGCGACAGTATTGTGCCGTGTACGACGGCCTTATTAAAAGGTTGTTGTACACTCGACAAAATGGGTCACTTCAATTTTTTTGAATAGGTTCGGCCGCCTCGTAGAGCACGGCCTAGTCCTATGTCGGGAGAGGAACCTCGTACGGGACTCGACTAGTGACTCGGGCCGTCGTGGACTTCCTGAGGTCGCACCTACAACTTCTCATTCGGGACCTGGAGCTCTAGGCCTTTCCCCTTATGTTTCCCATTTATGAGATGGATTTTACATCCCTTATGAGAAGATTTATATAGACAAGGGGCCATGAAAAAGGACCATGGCTACCCTTGAGGGAAGTGAGAGAGAGGTAGATTAGATAAAATGGTCCATGAGTCCATGATGGTCTAGGAGAAACATAGTGGTTTATAGTCTATGGTGGACTAATTCTCATCCACAGCCCTTAATGCTTTTCTTTGACATGCTAATTACCTTGTTGACTTGTTGACCTTCTTTCGTGCCACATAACAGAAGTATCGAGTCTCTAAGGATTTTTCTCTTCACGTCTCCCCCTCTCTTTATTCAATATTTAGTGAGAACAGGGAGGTAGAGAAACCCTCGGCATCATTTACTTCAACCCTTTGGGCCTCCAATCTGACAATGCTATTCGAATGGGTCTAGTCGGTCAAATTGATCCAAGCAACACGCCAGGCATGGCTCGCCCGTGGTCAGGGGCCCATAATGCGGGCGTCGACTCAAGACTACATTGTCCCCCTATGGGCTTGGCCTGGCCCGCAGCTCACCCAAGGCTTGGCGTGTTTGGTGCGTCAGCCCACGATAAGGGGTCCCGTAAGGTGGGTGCCGAATCAAGCCCGCACTATCCTTGTCCCGGCTACCAAAAACAAAGATTAGACTACATCTATTAAACTTTCTAATATGCGCAAAATTCAAGTATCTAACTCATAAGGGCATCTAGAATCATGTCACGTCAGTCTTCCCTAAAGATGTCACGTGAGATTTTTGTTGAGTTGGAGGAGAGAAAAAAAAAGAGAAGCCTGCATTTTCTTGGTGCAAGGATGATCCCTTCACGTCTAAGAGATCATTATTTTTTTATTGTATAACTAGCACAGTGTCCCGCGCAATTGCGCGGGAAACGTTTTTAATTATCTTTATGTATTTTACCTGTACGTGTGATATTATATCAGTATGAGAAATAAAAGTTCAACTCGCGAGCCGGCCTGTTAGGCATTGTACTAAGCCGTCCATTTAGGTACAGTTATGATGATCTATCAGATATGATTTATTTAATTATCTTTATTGTTTTACTTGTACACGTGATATTAGATCAGTATTGATTGCGTGGGAAACGTTTTAGTTATCTTTATTTTTTTACCTGCATGTGTGATATTAGATCAGTACTAATTGCGCATCAAACATTTTTAATTATCTTTAATTTTTACCCGTACGCGTGATATTAGATCAGTACAGAAATAAAAGTTCAAATCGCGAGTCAACCTGTACTGAGCCGTCTATTTAGGTACATTTATGAGCCGACCCTGCTAGTCGTTATATCGAGCCGTCTATTTATGTACAGTTATGATGATCTATCGGATGTGATCTGTTTAGGTACAATTATGAAGATCTAGAGCTTTTTTTTGAAATATTTATTTTATTTTTAGATATTTCAGAAATAATACAGCATTTGGAAATATTGCAAAAATAGCCTCCAATCGCCACGGCTCGTGGCGATTTGGGAGTAATCGCCAGCGCACCTGCCGATTCAACACTGAATCGCCATGGGCCATGGCGGTTGGATCTAATCGCCACCAGCCATGGCGATTTCTCCTAATCGCCAGGAGCCATGGCGATTTCTCCTAATCGCCACGGCTCGTGGCGATTTCGCGCCGAAAGTGGCCCTGTCCCACCCTGCCCCCCCTCCAGCGTCCCTTTTGTCGCCCGTGAAGCCTCCTGCCCGCTCTCCTGCCCGCTCTCCTGCCCGCTCTCCTGCCCGCTCTCTATTTATTCATCTCTGACCTGTCTCTGCCTCCCACCAATCCATGGAAAATTAAAAAATCGATACAGAGAAGAGAGGGAGAGGGATTAGGGTTTGGGAGCGAGGTGAGAAGAAATAAGCTGTCGGAAGTGGCAAGAGGGAGAGAAGGGACATTAAAGTTCGGGCGGTGTGAGGTAAATAGTTACGTTATTATTTTGTTTAGTTTCGTAAAAATAGTAACTATGGCGTATTCCAAAATGGCAGGAATGGCCTCATCTGGTGCTGATGAGATGCCGAAGCAGAAGATGGTTGCCGACTTGCCCGCAGGTGTCGAAATTCCCCTTTGCTGGTGCCAAGATCCGTGCAGACTGATGAAGTTGGATGAGTTCTCGTACACGTACGGAAGAAGGTTCTTCATGTGTGCTAACTACGACGAAGAGCCACCGAAGTTTGGCATGTCCAGACGGCGTGAAAGGGTAAAACTCGCACATACCTGCATTTCTAACACGATGCAATACTATGGTAACAGTCGTTTGCTTGCAGTCTCCACCTACTATATGTGACTACATACAGTGGCTGGACGTTACCCAATCGAAAGAGGATGAGGAAGAACTCATGTGGAAGGTTAATTGTGCTCGAGGTCGGATTCAGGAACGCATGCACGAGGCAGAGGAGGAGGAGAAGAGAAAGCGTTGGCAGGAGATGCAACGCAAAGAAAACGAGGAGGCGGAACGTCGAGCTGCGGAGGCACGTGAGGCCGAAAGGGCGAGGAAGCGCGAGATGGCGCGTCGCGCGAAGGAAGAAGGGGAGGAAGCTCACGCTCGTCGTATGAGGAAGGGAAAATATCCGAAAGGCCCTGAGTAGTTATTTCAATATTCTATTAGGTTGTTTGGCTGTATGCGAATGTTATCGTACCGTGTTGTCACGCCATGCGTAGTGCTAACGATGTATCGAACTCTATATTTTGAAGAAATAAACTGAGTGTTCCATGCAATTCAGTAGAACAAATGATACTCGAAATACAAAGTGCTGATAGAATAAAATGTAATACAGTACTAAAGTGCTGATAGAATATAATGTAATACATCATGTTAGAACAAACGCGGTGGATGCTCCAACGGAGTAAATTTCCCTAGCCCTAACAACACCATCCTTCCGCTGGATTTCTCCTGATTTCATAGCCCTTTTTTATTCGCGTCCTCCCCCTGGATCTATTCTAGGTGCGTCCACGTCCTCTGCCTCCAGCATATGCCTCTAGCAACTAGAGCTGTATCATCCTGTTCATCATTGAGCATATGCCTCTTATCACACCAGTTCTTTTTGCAGTTGCCCCCTCGTCGGCCGACCAGCCAGGACGATATATTATTGAATCGCCAGATGCCATGGCGATAACTGATTTGTCAGTAATCGCCAGACACATGTCTTGGCGATTTGTCAGTTATCGCCAGGAGCAGTACCGATTGGTCATAGTCGTCACGACCAAAGGCACCCCCTTCTACTATTTAACCGGGTGAGCAGACGCTCCCACCCCGTAGCTAATCTTCCCTGGGTTATTCAAAAAAAATTTGGTCTCTCGGAGTAGCTTGTTTAGATTTGGGAGGAGAAGAAGTACTAGTTCGCGGATGGATAGCGACGATAGAGATAAGTGTTGTAATATTTTTCCTCCTCATATGCGTTGAAACATTAGATCTACAATTTCTGTTTTGTCTAATAATGAATTTTCGTGCAAATTACTAGATGGCAGTGATGTTGTTTGGAACCCGAGAATGGACTACGAACTTCTTACTGGTGCGGAACTGATGAGGTGGAGGTGTCAAATTATGCGTTCGCAGATCTTTGAGGATGTTCATACGCGTGCTCTTGCAGATGTGTTAGCGAGAAAGGATTTCCCTGGATTTACGTCCAAGCAGGTGTGCAAGCGGTTGAAAGAGTTCCAGAAGATGTGGGAGAGGGTGGAGGAGCTTAAAAAACTACCTGGGGCGAAGTACACAAAAGGCTTTTTCTGCGAAGGAACGATAAGTATCCCGCAATCTCAGTACAACAAGCACATAAGGGTTAGTACAATTTACTTGTTCTTAGTTGTAACCATTTGATGCACCATTTTTGTTTGATATATCACATTCTCGGTGTGTAGGCACATCCGGAGGATGTAGGGTTGCTGAACTGTGAGATCCCAAATTTCGGCCATGTGGACCGATATTGGAGAGACCCATTTGCTAATAGAAGACACTTAATGAAGACAACATTTGAAGAAGAGGAACGCAAACATGCTGCGCGCACATCTAGAAAAGATGCTCGATCATCAAAGGATAAAGGCGCATGCAGTTCATCAAAAAAGGGGTTTAAAACGAGTGCTCGTCGAGTGACGAGGACTTCTCGAAGCTGTTTTGCTTCAAAGCCCCTGCTCAAGGGATAAAGGCGGCAGCAAGCGATAGCGAAGATGATTTCATGTAGTCGTATTAGATGTGGTAGCGAATAATTGCTTGTTGTACCGACGATGCGTGTACGCAACTAGTAATGTGGCAGTGTAACGTGGCTCTGTAACCAATGCTTATGTAATCGGATTTAGATGTTATTTCGTAAGTCTAATATGGATCGTCCATCACTATGTACTAACTCGTGCTACTGTCTCAGGAGAAGTGGTGTACAATCATTTTGTCTTCAGATTTAATTTCAAAGATTGAAAGGTACCATCTCGATCATTGAATTTCCATTGTAGAATAAACCACTATGCATGGACTCTGCATAGGTATTCTTCTCACAACATTTCTGGAGGAAATAACCATGAGGGGAGGCCTAATCGTGGTCGACTGTGTATGCATTGTTTACCTTTTGTACGTATTCTATAAAACATAGTTTCTCCACATGTCTGTTCATGCAAGAGTATCTCGTGAGAAGTGCTGTACAATCATTTTGTCTTTAGATTTTATTTTAAAGATTGAATTGCATATCGGTCATCCATCAGACGTAGCACAGGCTGATATTTACAGGAACATGTCTGTTATACTTAATGTTCTGAGGAAGAAGAAAAATGCAAGGGCAGCTAGGGAATTCAGGACCTACGGTTTGGATGCTTTCTAAAACAGTCAATTACGAAACATAAAAGTTTGAGGCACGACCTTGGTATGGTGATGCAGCTAAGAGGCACCGATCTCTTCGACCTACTGCTACTGATTTTGGTTGTGGTTGATCAAATAAGTTGATTGGTGTTTGCTAAAATCAATTAGTAAGGATGAGACATGTATGTATTCTATAAAACATAGTTTCTCCACATGTCTGTTCATGCAAGAGTGTCTCGTGAGAAGTGGTGTACAATCATTTTGTCTTCAGGTTTGATTTTAAAGATTGACAGATTGCATCTCGATGATTGAATTGCATATCGGTCATCCATCAGACGCAGCACAGGCTGATACTGACAGGAACATGTCTGTTATATTTAATGTTCTGAGGAAGAAGAAAAATGCAAGGGCAGCTGGGGAATTCAGGACCTACGGTTTGGATTCTTTCTAAAACAGTCAATTACGAAACATAAAAGTTTGAGGCACGACATTGGTATGGTGATGCAGCTAAGAGGCACCGATCTCTTCGACCTGCTGCTACTGATTTTGGTTGTGGTTGATCAAATAAGTTGATTGGTGTTTGCTAAAATCAATTAGTAAGGATGAGATATATACGTATTCTATAAAACATAGTTTCTCCACATCTCTTTTCATGCAAGAGTGTCCCGTGAGACGTGGTGTACAATCATTTTGTCTTCAGGTTTGATTTTAAAGATTGACAGATTGCATCTCGGTGATTGAATTGCATATCGATCATCCATCAAACGTAGCACAGGCTGATACTGACAGGAACATGTCTGTTATATTTAATGTTCTGAGGAAGAAGAAACCACTCTGGAAGTCATCGAGCGTAAGGAGATGGTGAATGATCCGGCTACCGTTGAAACGTGCAACAACGAGAACGAACTAACAGTGCTCCATTGAGAACTAACACACACGTCAAGTGTACTAATTCATAATGCTGTTACAATAAAACGTACTGAAAGAAATGCGTAATTTAAATGCCTCGTCGTCCCCTCTTCGGCCTGATCAGCGAAGTTGAGTACCTTGGCCTCGCCTGTCCCGCTCCCGCTCTAGGCTGCCTGCCCACGTCAAGTATCGGGTCTGCCTCGTCGGGGTCCTGCGTATCCTGCGTGGGCAACGGTGGATGAGTGGGAACCAACTCGTCCGGCTGGTCGTGTACGATGAAGCCATGAGTGTCGGGGCTGTCGACGAGGTAGTCAAGCGGACTAGATGGCATCCGAGGCGGCGTCACATCTGTATATGACCCGAATTAGTGAGCACGACAATATAAGGAAAAAAGGCTTGTACGAGTCAACAATTATTTTACCGTACGGAGTCATGAAGCGTGGGCCCGCACTCTGCTGCCATGCAGAACCTCCCGCCTCTGTGGGCCCCGGCGGGTGAGAGCTACCAGGCTGAGGGTCCGTCGCCCGTGCAGGACGTGGTGGTCTCTGTGCTCCCCGGCTAGTGCTCGCGCCGGCAACGACGTCATCCCTGCGCGTACACCTGAAGATGTCCATGATCCTCCTAGTGTACTCCGCGACCCTACACAAGCCTGAGTGGTGCTCCGTGCCGGATGGGAGCTGACGAAGAATTGCCGTGACCTCCGTGTTTGCCGCAGTCGCCCACTGTCCCTGCAGAGTGAGAATCATAGGTGCGTGCATTAGTATAATTAGTAAAATAAACTCGGACAAGCAAAGCATGAAATGCACTGACCGCCAAATCCAGAGTTTCAGCCGCGATGATCGGGTACATGTCTGTCGTCTGTGGCGCGGCCTCGTCAGGAGCCTCGGTACCACGAATAAGGTGGACGCGCGTACGTGGCAAATACCACTACAGGTAGGCGTCGAACTCCGCGTACCGAAACGGCCGCTCCTCGTGTACGACGTTGTCGAGAGCAGTGTCCCACTCAGCAACGAAAGGGGCCATCCGTGCTGCCCACTGTGTATCCCTAGTACCCCCGCCCTTGCGAGTCCACCTGTTTACGTCATGAATTTGTATATCGTAAAAGCAATAGATAATATAAGTACATAGGAGTTTCGGAAACTTGACTTACGTGTGTGCGTTCGGCTCGACGGGTGGTACGTGCGGAGGCGGGTACGCCTGGTACAAACCAAACTGTCTCATCACACGGTGTGGTGAGTAGGCCTCCACGAAGATGTCGAAGACAATCTTCGAAGTGGTCCTCCAGTAGGTCTCGTCCCGGCGGCAAAGTGAAGACATCCCCTGGGCAGGCGCACGTCGCGACGTCCTCTCGTCTGAGTACGGCTCCCATATGACACTCTGCGCAGGGAGGTGCTGGAACTACTCCACGAAAGAGAGGTAACAGCCTCGTACCTGTGCCCTCGCCCACTGAGGCTGCAAGAAGTACGTACGAGGGTGTCATAGTCAATGAACTAACGGCCTGAGGTACAAATGTTATATGGAAATACAAATCGAGTAAGAGAGGAAGTAACTCACTGTTCTTCTTGTCCAGATGGACCCGAAAGTAGGTCCGTCCAGCGGTCCTGGTCCACGGTTCTGGGCCGTAAGCCTCGTCGTCCACCCATGGACGACCGACCGGAAAGCGCTCGAAGGACCACAGCTGAAGAAGAAGCGGGCACCCCGTGAGATTGGCGGCGGCGGCCTTCCTCTTGCATGCGCCACAGAGCGCTCGGTACAAGCCCGCAAGCACTGCGGACCCCCAGCTCGTAAGAGGTAGCTGATCCTGGGACTCAGCATCTGCGATCTGCCGGGCAAGACTGATGTACCGAGCGTCCACGCTGTCTCCGTACGCACTCGTGAACATCACGTACCCGAACAGCCAAAGCAAGTACGCCTCGAGTCCCCGGTTGAGCTGGTACTCGTCGAGATCTCCGTCAAATCTCTGCTCAAGGCTGCCCAGCTGCAAGAATAAAACAATAGAACAGAAATATGTTCAGCCCAGCACGAATATGTCGAACATCATTAAATGAGATACGTACCTCGAACTGACGAATCCACATGAACCTGGGTCCGTGCTTCTTACGCGCTGTTACCACCTCAATCTGAGGCGGCCCAGGTGGTAGAGCTGCGGCAAACCTCTCCACAAGATCCTCAGGCCAACCGGCAAGAACCGGTAGTGGACCTACCGGCGCTCCCGCCAAAGGTAGGCCAAGTAGGCAGGCCGTGTCCTGCAGCGTGACCGTCATCTCCCCCCAGCCGAAGTGGAAGGTGTGGGTCTCCGGCCTCCACCTGTCCACAAATGCGGTGAGTAACGAGGCATCGAATGGAAACCTCCGGGAACGACCGCCCGCTGCAGCCGGGTCTCCGATGTCCTCGTTGTCCACCGCCTCAACCACCGGGCGAGTGGTAGTAAACCAGACCACGCCAGCCTGTCAAAACAGGAAAGTAGTCAAATTAGTACGGAAACACGAAAACGTACATGCAATCAAGTAACGTACCTGTCGACCTAGGACTCGTGAATCCTCCACGCGTGATCAGGTGTACGAGTCCGAAACACTCCGAGATCACGGTCTCCTGAAGCCAGCAGCCTAGACCGGTGATCTCGGTCCTCTCGGTCATCTATCAGCTCGAATCCAGCCATCCCTATTCATGCGATACAAAAAAATATTGGTCCAGATGAAATAAATGAAGTACATATAACACGGATACATGAAATACATTAAGTATGTGAAGTAAATATGACACGCATGTCAAAGGCAGTACCAAATTACATAATACAACTAGATGAAATGAACGAAGTACATATGACACGGATACATGAAATACATTAAGTACGTGAACTAAATATGACACGCATGTCAGAGCTAGTAGCAAATTACATAATACCAATACTGCGACATAGACTACTGATGCCCAGAACCGGAGGCACCACCAGCCGCCTCCTGGTCCCTTCTTTCCTGCTCCCTTCTTTCCTGGTCTTCTTTCATCTTCGGACATTTCTTCACGCGGTGGCCAAATTTGTTGCAATAGCTGCATTGTTTTGTTGGCCCACCAGCCTCCGCCTCGTCCATCGTGTTATGAATACGGCGAGTCCGGCGTCGTCCCACGGTAGCTCGGAGGAGGCCGAAATCGGGGACATACATCCGTTCGCCTGGAGGTACCTGCGTGAAATTACCGACCACACGGAAACCATACAGCTCGCCTGTCCAGGTATCGCGGACAGCCTCCTTCGTGAAGTAGTACGACACAAACGGTCTTGTGTCCATCTTTGTCTTCGCAGCCACACATAGCACGTGAGAGCAAGGCTTGTGCAGAAGCTTCGGCTTGTTGCACGTACACGTAGCAGAGATATTCGGTTGGACATGAAAAGTAACCTCATGAGTAATCTCCTGCGTGGAAACCCCAAATCCACTCTTCTGCTTCAAACATACCTCGAACCTACGCTGCACATTACCCACGCGTCTGGCCTTGTGCATTTGCCCCTTCTTGGCTTTCTCCTCAATGTACAACATAGTCTTCGCACAATACGGTGTATCACCGAATTTTTCCATATGCAGTACTGCCTTTGCACGCCTCTCCTGAAAGTACTTCATTGTGCTGTGAAGTGAACCCTCCACGATGGCTACCAGCGGCAAACCGCGTACCCCCCTGAGAACGAAATTGTAAACCTCAGCAAGATTGCTAGTCATGATCCCGTACCTAGCGCCGTCTGTGTCATGGAGGAGGGACCACTGCTCAAGTGGCTCCTTACTTATCCAATTCGAGAAGCACTTCACCCTGTTTGAAGCCTTCTTCCTAGTGTTTGGATCCTCAACTCCCGGAAGGTCACAAAGCCTGTGTGTTACATCCGCAGGGTTACGTTGTCTAACCTCCTTCTTCGTGAACTCGTCGAGTCTGCTCCATAACTCGTCAAACTTCCTAGATTGGTTCTGTTTGCATAACGATTTGAAGAGGTTCATCAACTGCTTGTTCTTGAATTGGCGATAGAAATTGGCCGCTAGGTGGCGCGTGCACCACCTACTCCGTATGTCGTACCAACTGGAATCTTCTGGCAAATCTTCCCCGTCCCCAGTCTTTGCTACTCCCTGCTGAAGATGGCGAATTGCTAGCAGCAACCCGGCATGCCGGTCATGGATGACACACACGTTTGGTCGATCCTGCACAAGACCTCTCTTCAGACACACAAGGAACCACAGCCAGTTATCGTAGCTCTCGCAGTCAGCGAAGCCCATTGCCAGTGGCACTAACTGATCATTTCCGTCTGCCCCAATTGCGGTAAACAGTGTCCCCTTCATCTGGCCTGTCATGAACGTCCTATCAATACAAATAACCGGCCGACAGTGTCCGAATGCTTCTACGCATGGCCCAAAACTCCAGAAAGCACCCTTCAACGTCATTTTCCCAGGTATGTCCTCAGAGGGCAAAACAAGACGGCTAATAAATGACCCGTCGTTCCTTTGCCCCAGTGTGCCCAGCAGGTATGGTAAATTGTGGTACGAATCGATGAATGTCCCAAACCTCCGCTCGAGTGCGATCTGCTTAGCCCTCCATGCCATGGCATAGCTTATGCTGTACTGGTATTTGCTCTCTACAGATGTCTGTATGAACTGTGCTGGAATGCAGACATTCTTCACTATCTCGTGATACATCAACCCAGCCACGAGCTCAGCACTGATGTTCCGATGGGTGTCAGGAACACCGCTTATTACACATGTGTGCGGCACAACCCTTCGTATGACCCAATGCACTTCATACTTCCTCAGGGACGCATGCACGTACCCCTCACACCCAACAGACCTACATCTCACTGCGTACTGATCCCTGCTACTTTTCTGCACTCGAAATGTTCTCTGTGTCGACATCGCCCAAAGCTTCACCGCCTCTTTTACCTCTTTCTTCGTGCCATAGTATGCGCCTTGGACAACCTCGTTCGGTTTGTACGGATACCTATCGTCACTTCCGCCCTCGAGATTCATTCTGCCGGACATGTCAAGATTCCACATACTAGGAATCAGATCGTCGCCTCCGTCTTCATCCTCATCTTCGTCCTCTTCGCTGCTACCGTCTTCGACATTCGCCTGTTCCTCTCTAGCAACGGCATCATCATGCTCCATCATTTGCACTAGTTCAGGCCGTATCTCCCCCTCGTCCACCGAACCATTGAGGTATTCAGTACCTCCTGTCGCGGAAGGTCCAGCGGAAGTTCCACCGACTTCCACTACAGGGCCTTTTTCGCCAACAACTTCCTCTGCCGCTGCGCTATTCTGTCCAACCCCGTTGCCTGCGCGTCCGACTTCTTCAGATGACACCTCCTTATCTACTGCCTGGACCAACATATAATGCGGACCCTTGCGTGCCTTACTTGCCCTCAACCAAGCCCGCCAGTCCTTTGTCATATCTAGCGTGAAAAGATCCCACCGGACATGCTTGCAAGACTTGCTAAAATATGCCTGCACGGTTACACTTGAGACCTCCGGATCAAGACCGAATGCCCGTGTTAACCATTCTTTAATGTCATTGATGTGGTATCTTTCTGCATGTTGCAGGGTTAATCTCGTTTGTGGAAAACTACTAAGATCCACGGAACCAGTCTCTGGAATTGTACGGATGGTGCCAACACCGTAGTAAACTATAAATTCGTCTGGTTCTGACATTCCTGCCATCCAAAACGTCATATTTTAGCCTATACAGTCTAAGATACTATCATACGCCAACAATTGTTCTCATCGATTTCTAATACGGTTCGAGTATTACGAAATATTATTCAACTTAATAGAAATTATAAACCCTAAACCCTAAATCGATGTCGACTTGCTACTTCTAAATCGATGTCGACTTGCTACTTCTAAATCGATGTCGACTTCTACATCATCTACCTAATAGACTATTTGTTCTCAACTAATCATCTATCTATTCTACCGTACGTTTCTATTTAAATTGCTACTTTGTTTCTAAATACTCCGAATAAATCTACCCTACATTTACCCCTAATTCTAGATCTAGTACTATATCTACTACTACAAATATAGAAATGCTAAATTGAACGGTGAAAGTTTGAAAAAATTACCTTCAAATCGCTGCACGACACCACCTCTTTTCTTCCTCTCTTTTTTTTCCCTCTTCTTCCCCTCTTCTTCCTCTCTTCTTCCTCTCTTCTTCCCCTCTCCTTCCTCTCTTCTTCCTCTCTTTTCTTCCTCTCTTCTTCCTCTCCCTTCCTCTCTTTTCTTCTCCTTTTTTCCTCTCTTTTCTTCTTCTTTCTTCCTCTCCCTTCCTCTTCCTCCCCGAAACCCCCCTGCTCTCTCTTTGCTCCGTTCCAGCACCGGCGGCGCGCTCGGGCTAAATACCCAGCCGTTATCGCCACACGCCGTGGCGATTAGGCAGTTATCGCCACGAGCCGTGGCGATTACGACGCGTGGCCTGGCCGTTGGCGAGTAGCGCGCGCATTTAACTTCCTATCGCCACCGCTCGTGGCGATTTCCCCCCCTATCGCCACGGGTCGTGGTGATTTCTGATTTATCGCCACGCGTCGTGTCGATAGTGGTCGAAATCGTCGGTGGCTCTGGCGTCATCTGCTATCGCCATTGCCCATGGCGATTTCTGCCTAATCGCCAGCAGCCGTGGCGATTGGAGGCTATTTTTGCAATATTTCCAAATGCTGTATTATTTCTGAAATATCTGAAAATAAAATAAATATTTCAAAAATAATAATAATAAAAGGGTCCACCAAATTAACGATCAGATGTTTTGCTTTTTTGTGAGAATTTCTAGCCTTTCTCTATTTTTTCTATTATATTCTGCTTTTAGTATATAAAATAAATAGATAGATATGTCGTCCCTCCGTCACATGTTTTATAGTTTAATTCTAGTCTTGCATTTATGTAGCCATTAATTGCTAGAGATGGTATCAAAGATAACCTATTCTATAACATGTTTGTCCTCTTTCGATGACATGTAGGACATAAGAGAAAATTGTTTTCTCTATCACTGAATATGCCCCAATATCACTCAATTTTGGGGCTCAGATCAATCTTATAAAATCAAGACATTGGATGTTTTTTCTAAATTGAAATATTGGACATTGCCGTTGCTTGGCGAGGTACTTTCGTTTATGGTGAACCTTGTGTTCAGGACCGACACCTTATGTGGTCTTTGCTACGCCGTATCAAACCAGTTTCTTCTTTGCCTTTGTTAATGATGGGTGATTTCAATGAGACGATGTGGCAAAGTGAACATTTTTCTCGGGCACAAAGAAGCGAGAGACAAATGGCTGCGTTCCGGGAGGTGTTATCCTTATGTGATCTCCACGATATTGGTTTCCTTGGCATGCCTTGGACATAAGATAACAAGCAACAGGGTGAGCGGAACATTAAGGTGAGACTTGACAGGGCAGTCACTTCCCCGGTTTGGGTGAATCTCTTTCCAGATGCTTCTCTAGTGAATCTCTTTCCAGATGCTTCTCTATCTCACTTAGCCTCGTCACGTTCGGATCATTGCCCTTTGTTGCTCTGCACGGCGAGGTTGGGCCGACAGCGAAAGCAGTTGGCGGGGCTGCGATATGAGTTGTTTTGGGAATGAGAGGCGTCGTTGCAGGCTGAAATTGAGGATGCTTGGGGTCAGACAAGATCCTCACTTGGGAGGTGTTGCATCTGGCCTGAAGTCTGTGATGCGCTCGCTTCATAGCTGGAGTAATCGGAAAATTGGTTCCATCACTAAGAAACTCGCTGTGTTGCGGAAGCAATTAGCGGACAGTCATTGGGACCCGTATGTTACTGATTCGGCGAAATGGGCTATTGAAAAGGAGATGGACGAGTTCTTATTGAAAGAAGAGATGATGTGGAAGCAACAGTTTCGAGTGGATTGGTTGCGAAAAGGAGACAGAAACACGAAGTTTTTCCACCGCAAGGCATCGTGGCGGTCAAAAAAAAATTACTCAGCTGAAGGATGTAAGCGGGCATGTTTTAGAGGATATAGGAGTGATGGAGTCTATGGCCACGGGGTTTTTTCAAACTTTATATTCTCGGGACATGAACGTTGTGCCGTAGGATTTGCTGGACTTGATCACTCCACGAGTCTCAGCAGCAATGAATGAGGAATTGTGTAAGGATTTTACTAAGGATGAAATCTCAGATGCTTTGTTGCAGATTGGGCCGCTTAAAGCGCTCGGTGCTGGACTTGATCACTCCACAAGTCTCAGCAACAATGAATGAGGAATTGTGTAAGGATTTTACTGAGGATGAAATCTCATACGCTTTGTTTTAGATTGGGCCACTTAAAGCGCCCGGTCCGGATGGGTGTCCGTCTCATTTTCTGCAGAGGAACTAGGGCCTACTGAAAGCGAATGTGGTGAATGCGGTGCACCACTTTTTCAGTGCTGGGGTGATGCCAGATGGAGTTAATAATACCTCAATTGTCTTAATTCCCAAGAAGAAGAATTCAGAGGATCTAAAAGACTTCTGGCCTATTAGCTTATGCAATATGGTGTATAAGATTGTTTCCAAATGTCTTGTTAATAGACTGCGGCCATTGCTTGAGGACATTATATCGCCATCGCAGAGTGCTTTCATCCCTGGACGCATGATCACTGATAACGCTTTAATTGCGTTTGAGTATATCCATGCTATTCAAAAATGTGAAGGTGAACGATCAAAGTATTGTGCGTATAAACTGGATCTCGCCAAAGCATATGATCGGGTGGATTAGCAAGCTTTGGAGGGAGTTATGCTAAAGTTGGGCTTCAATAATGTTTGGGTGAATTGGATTATGGAATGCGTCTCCACGGTACGCTATTCGATGTGTTTTAATGGTAAGCTGCTGGAAGATTTCCAACCTTCTCGCGGGCTTCAGCAAGGTGATCCGTTATCACCATACCTTTTTCTATTCATTGCTGATGGTCTATCTTGTTTCTTGCACAATGAAATTGCTAATGGCCGACTGGATGAACTGAAAATTAGTAGATGAGCTCCGAGTGTGTCACACCTGTTATTTGCAGACGATAGTCTGCTCTTTTTCAAATGCAAAGTTGATCAAGCCATGGTAGTCAATGATGTTCTGCGACGCTATGAAAGGACTACTGGTCAGTTGATCAGTAACAATAAATGCTCGCTTATGTTTGGACGGGGTTGTTCCACAGAGTGCCAGCAAGAGGTTCAACATCTCTTACAAGTTGAACGTGCTGGATTTGAGGAGAAGTACTTGGGACTCCCAACAACAGAGGGTCGAATGCAGGCTAGCATTTCAAATCACTGTGAGAAAAAATTTCCAAGCGCCTAATTGATTGGTCTGAGAAGTACCTCTCGAGTGGTGACAAAGAAATTTTAATTAAGTCTGTGTTGCAAGCAATTCCTACTTATGCTATGGGTTAAATTCCCGGTTGGTTTGTGTGATGAGTTGACCAAGTTAATTCGCAAATTCTGGTGGGGTGATGAGGATAATAAGCAGAAGGTTCATTGGATTGCATGGGAGAAACTGATGGTTCCAAAGATGTATGGTGGATTGGGCTTTCGGGATATGGAAATCTTCAACCAAGCTTTACTTGCGCGCCAGGCTTGGAGGCTTATTCAATATCCAGAAAGCTTGTGTGCAAGAATTCTCAAAGCGAAATACTATTCGAATGTTGATCTATTAGATACAGTTTTCCCCTCTGGGGCTTCGCTGTCCTGGCGGGGGATTGAGCTTGGCCTCGGGCTCTTGAAGAAAGGCTTGGTGTGGAGGGTTCAATCGGCACAAGAATTAAAATCTGGCATGACAATTGGCTGCCACGAGCGGGGAGAATGAAGGTGTCTCGGCCGCGGTCATGTTCAAGATTGAAATGGGTGAGCCAGCTCATGCGGTCAGATGGTTCTTGGGATGAAGATTTAATCCGGCACACATTCTATCCTTTTGACAACGAAGTGATTCTGTAGCTCCGGCTACCTCATAGTGGAGGGGCGGATTTCGTGGCCTGGGCCTATGAGAGAAGTGGCTTATTCTCAGTCAGAAGTGCCTATCGTTTGGGCATAGAAATGAAAGTTCCCCTGAGGAGTATTAGTGAAAGCAGTTCTAGCTCAGGCAGCAGGAGGAAAGTTTGGAATCATATTTGGTCGACTCCAGTCACTCAGAAAATCAAGGTGTTTGGATGGAGGTTAGCGCACGAAGGTTTGGGCACGATTCGGAACTGCTGGAGGCGCTCTCTCCATCACTGGCCTACTTGTCTAATATGTGGCAGTGAGGATGAAGATGGTTTTCATGCTACGGTTAGCTGCACCATGTCTGCTGCTCTCTGGGCTGATCTCCGCAGTACTGGTGTCTTCCCCTGGAGAGTGCCTGGAAGCGAACAGGGCCGGACTGGCTGCTGATACTGCTGGATGGAGTGTAGCGGGAGACAAGGGGCCAGATTCTCTTCATCTTATGGCGTGCATGGCACTTGAGAAATGATACCCTGTATGGTCACGGCGAAGGATCGGTCTCTGCCTCAATTTCTATTCTTCTGAACTACTGGTCGTCCTTGTGCAATATTCAGGCCCTGTTTGTTTAGGTTTTTTTTGGCTTCTGGACTTTGGCTTCGAAGCCAGAAAAGCACCTATTTACCTGCTTGTTTCAGGCTTTCGAAGCCAAAAGTCAAAAGCAGGTAAATAGGTGTTTTTCTAGCTTCGAAGCCAAAGTCCAAAAGCCAAAAGCCTGCCAAACAAACAGGCCCTCAGAGTGGCTGTCATATAGATGAGAAGGGAAAGGGGATATGCGTGGAAAGTATGGCAGTACTTTGGATCGGAGGTTATGAAGGACCTGGACATTGAGAGGCACCGCCGGAGCAATGGGCGAAACTGAATGTTGATGCCGGTTTGTCGAAGCGATGAAGGAAGCTAGCATTGGAGTGGTTGTCCGTAATTGCCATGGCGATGTTCTCCTTTCGTCATGGAGTTTTGTTCCCCACTACTCAGATGCAGAAGAAGCTGAAACTCGCGCGTGCTTGGACGGCGTTTGTTTGGTGGCTGAATGGATAAACATGCCTATTATTGTGGAGTCGGACTGTGCTGTAGTGGTTCAAGCTCTTGGTCGGACCACGGACGATCGTAGTGTTCTCCGGGACCTTCATCGGGAGATCCGTAGGCTTCTTCAATTGCTATCAGAGTTTAAAATTCGTCAGGTTAAGAGGGAGTGTAATAGAGTAGCTCATGAACTTGCTAATCTCGCTAGGCAAGGGCGTCATTCCGCGGTTTGGTGGCTTGATGCCCCTCAGTGTATCTCGGAGCTCCTCGCTGAGGATTGTAAACATTTGAGTATCATTTAATAAACTCTCCCTTACACGCAGAAAAAAAAGAAATATTGGATCAAGTGTTTATTTCTATTTCAGCCTTTGTTTTGTTTGGTACTAATGATAGATTTCTTGCCACGATCCAAGTGTCAAGGCATGTTTGGTTGCCACACTTAGTTAGGCAGGTTGGATCAAGTTATGCACCCACTTGATTCATAGCTGCTAGGAAGGCAGGATTCCTCGTCTTCACCCAGGTCCCAGGCTTCAATGAGTCATAAAAGTGTCACAATTTGCCAACGCGTGGTTCCAGTTCTGCAGATTGACACCTAATAATCAACGCAAGTCAGTATCCACATGTATAGTCATTTTAAGATATACATGTTTATCCATTAAACCCCCACACATGGAACAGGATACATCATATTATCCATATATTGCCAGCACTACAAAGCTTCTCTGAACTTTCAATCGGTAAACATCTTGCAATTTACAGAGCACTACAATTTAATTAACGAAGAGGTTCAGATCTTGTCCTTCACAACAGCCATGGGTCATCAAATAAACACATTTCAACATTATGAGGTTTAACACATCTGTTGAGACTCGGAACCTAGAAGAGTAACTTAGATTAAAACAAAGCAGTGCAGGGTTAAATTAATGTCTCTTCCTCCAGGTTGAGATGCATGCAGGAGTGGTCCATGGGAGGCACAACATGTTTCTTTTTTAGATGCCAATTGCTGCATAGGTTCTACACTAAGTCCACACACGCTACCCATCCGGTTCATTTCCTCTGCAAGTTCATCAACCATCTTGAACCCATAGTCTCACAGTCCTATCATTATCAAGGCTGCCAGAAACAATTTTATTCTCTGTTGGATGACAGGACACTGAGATGACAGCATCAGTATGGCCTTCCATCTTCTGAAGAATATTTTTCCCTTGGAGGTCCCATATGTACACACAGTTGTCTTCTGATCCACTAACAATATACTTCCCGTTCGTGACAGAAAACGCAGACTGGATGCAGTATACTCTGTTCACATGTCCACTATATACCTTCAAGAACTTGCCAGTAGCAAAATTGCATAGTTTCTGCAAGGCGCAACAATACACTCAGTAAGCAAATTTCCAGTAAACATGGAATTTTGAGAGGCTAGGTGCAACAACGTTTAGTAGTAAGCAATGGTGATTACATAGCATATTTTTCCATTTAAAAATAAATTAAAGCAATAGTTTTGAAAAGCTTATGCAACAATGTTTACTCACAAGTAATGGTGCATCCTGATAATTAAAAGACAGTCATAGAAAATTGGCAGTCTTTAATGGTAAACTGTAATAGCTGGAGTGATGAGAAGCAACACTTAAGAACATTAATGTAACATTCTGGAAAATCAGGTGTGCCAGTTGGACTCTGGGACTTACAATATGAAACATTTATAAGAAATTATATGTACCTAATGAGATGTGACATTTTGAATTTGGAACTGCTGCAACAGGTGGAGACTGACTGCAACAAGCAGTCTACAAAGAAGTTGGACAATAAGGTACAAAGAAGAGTATTACAGCATGTGGCAGAGACAGCCAACCCTCGAAATTGAATTGCGGAGATGGGGTGAAGTCCACAACAAAATCATGTTGTAGTGAGATGGGGAATAAAGTCGTAACAATATGAACATATGACATATATATCACGACAGCCAAAATTGTGCTGTGGCATGGCGAAGATGAACAAAAAGTTGCTGACATGAAGATCATGAACAGAACAAGAATCTGGGGATTGGCATGAAGCTGATAGAAAAGTATAAACATACTCACGTAGATATGTAACTTGAAACATATAAAGCACCAGCTCCTCAATTCAACTTAGACATGCAAGTTGAAAACATAGGCTTAACAAAATGCCCCATAAGGACAAGACTTGATCATTTGGGCAATCAAACTTTTTCTTGGTTCTCTGGAACATATGGAAAGAAACAAACCGGTGCATTTTTAAAGGAAGATCCATAACCGTTCTGGAGTTTGATTACAAGGTGCAGGAGGAGCTCAGCCAGTTTAGCGTGGTGAGACACTGTGAGATGTAATCTTTTTGTGTGTCTTTTGCCACTTGTACATAAACACTATGTTTTCGTTTTCCTTATCTAGTTATCCTACTGAAATGGCAGGGCCCCTGCCAGTTTGTTCAAAAGAAAACCTTTTTTTTTAATGGCAGAGGCCTATCAGTTTGTTAAAAAAAAACTTTTTTGGTGCAAAGTGGCATCCACCTGAGAAACAAAATGTGCTAAAATCACCTTCGGTAACAGTAAATTGGATGAGTAGCACTTGAACGAACAGTCTAATTATGCAATGAGCACTGTTATTTCATTCGAATTTCAGAAAAGAAGTTTGAATTGAGATGGAATTTTGTAATTTCATTCACTGTCAAGTGTGGTACTATTTTTCATTTGAATTCCAAAAAGGAAAAAACAAAGAGAAGAATACACGTGAGGAATTTTGGAATTGTGTATACTATTTGTTTTGAAGGGAATAGCTCTTCAAACCCACAACCTCAAAAACCATAACCTTGCTATACCATTACAACATGTGGGCTGTCCCTTCATTTGAATTTGAGAAATCAGAACTGAGAAGCGTTTTCATTCACTGTCAAGTAGAATTAAATTGCAACAGAAAATTGGACTAGAAACTAGCTAGTGTCTGTAATCATTGTACCCAGATCAAAATACATCGAGACCTTGACATCCAAGAACAATGAAAAGGTTTTACTTAGTGCTCCATGATGGGCTGAAATCTTAAAAGGAAAAAAGTTGTTTCAAAAATTGTGGTTTGCCTACAAAGAACAGGAGTTTTTTAATTCTCAATGAATTGAGAGTGGTTTGCACTTAACGATACCTAGGGCTTAAGAGGCCTAGAACAAGACGGTAGTTAAATGATATGAAATAGCAGTCAATTGGTCATACCAGTGAGTCATCGAGCGTGGCAACGAGAATGAACTTGCCATTGGGTGAGAACATGGAGCAGGAAACAGAGGGCTTCTTGTCGTCAATGACTGTCTTGAGACAAGATCCAGTTCCCGCATCCCAAATCTTGCAGCTCCCATCATGGCTCCCCGACACAATGATCGAGCCGTCCCGGATGAAGTGCACGGAAGTGACGGGCTCAGAGTGCGCGTCGATGGTGCGGACGCAGCGGCCGCCCTTGACGTCCCAGATGCGCACGGTGCAGTCGAACCCCCCTGAGGCGACCTGGGAACTGGTCTGCGGGTTGAAGTTGGCGCTGAAGACGAAGTTGGTGTGCCCCTTGAGCACGCGGATGCAGCGGTCGGCGTTGGGGTCGGGCGGCGGGCCGCCCGGCTTGGGGCCGGAGAGGATGGAGCGGATGTCCCAGATGCGGAGGGTGCGGTCGTCGGAGGCGGAGCAGAGGTAGGACGAGTCCGTGGACCAGGAGAGGTCGGATACGCCGTCGGCGTGGCCGCGCAGGGTGGCGATGACGGCGAGCGAGGACGGGGAGAGGAGGGCGACCGTGCCGTCGAGGGAGGCCGTCGCTAGGAGGCGGCCGCAGGGGGAGAACCGCACGCAGGAGACGGCGCGGGCATGCGGGGTCGCCGCGCGGGCCTGCCGGTACGGCCGGTACGGTGGCGGCGGCGGCGGTGGCTGCTGCGCCCCCGAGGACATGGTCCGCGGCCACCACGGCGCGCTCTCGCGATGCGGAAATGGGGAAAAAATGGGTTGAGCCACGGCTTCCGTCGCCGCGTTCGACTCTTTTATTACAACTCGAACACAAGTGCTTGTTGTAAGAGAGAAACCGTTTAGCGGCGTCAAAAAGAGGTGGCCATATCCATCAGAAAGAGGGGCACCGGCACCGCCTCCATCTCCGTCTCCGGGAAGCGGCGAGAAGGCTTGCGTTGCGTTGCGTCTCCGGCGCGATGGATCTCCTGAAGCGGGAGCTGGAGAAGAAGCGGAAGGCGGCGACGGCCGACTTCGGAGGCAAGAGCTTCGTGCGGCGGTCGGAGCTGGAGGACAAGCAGCTCCAGAAACGCCGCCAGATCCCCGCCAAGGCCCCGCCCGTGCCCTCCACCGACTCCTCCGCCGCCTCCGACCCGAACAACCCCAACGCCGAACCCGCCCAGGCCGGGGGCGCGAACCCTAACCCTAGCTCCTCCGCCGCCGCCGCCGCCACCGCCGCCGGGGCCTCCGTCCCGCCCGCCCTCGCGGGGAAGAAGGCCGCGCCGGAGGATACGCTTCACTCCGAGGAACGACGAATCGACGAGCTCGTCCTCCCGCGGAACGAGGTGATGCGGCGCCTCCGCGTGCTTCGCGAACCGGTCACGCTGTTCGGAGAGGACGACGCCGCCCGCCTCGACCGCCTCAAGCTCGTGCTCAAGTCCGGCGCGATCAACGACATCGACGACCTCGAGATGACCGAGGGACAGACCAACGACTTCCTCCGCGATATGATCGAGCTCCGCATGCGGCAGAAGGCCGGTCGAGACACCTATGTCAAGGGGAAGGGCAAGCGTGTTGGCGGTGGTGATGGTGGCGAGGGTGTCGCCGCGGGAGACGGCGCAGATGACGGGGATGGAGACGCCGGGAGGAGTGGGGATGATGCTGATGCGGACAAGGACTCAAAGCGGATGAAGACCAAGTTTGAGGAGCTTTGTGACGAAGACAAGATCTTGGTGTTCTTCAAGAAGCTGCTCAACGAGTGGAACCAGGAGCTCGATGATATGACGGAGCTGGAGAAGCGGACGGCGAAGGGGAAGTCGATGTTTGCAACGTTCAAGCAGTGTGCGCGGTATCTCAGTCCCCTGTTCGAGTTCTGCAGGAAGAAGGTGAGAATCTTTTGTTTTTCCATCAGTGGTTTTTGCTTATATTGTGTGCTGTTATTTTATTTGAATTCCGGATTAAAGTGATTGTGCAAAAAAAGGACTAACTACTAGAGAGAGTGGAGTAAACTAGGATTTGAAAAGATACTTGTGGCAGCATGATGTACCTGCCAAAATTCATAATCCTGGGTAATTAGTTACCTCAATGAGTGCAATTATAGGAATTTGAGTTGGATTAGAAATCAGAGATGGAAAAGCTGGACATACAATTCAGATATAGTGTGTGAAAACTCTCTTGCTCCAATCGTTCTTTGTTCTTGCATCTGGGTTCATTTTGTAGGTTCTTCAAGAACAAGCTTGATAAAAGTTGTAAAGTACGAAAAGAATAATTTACCTGAGACACAAATTTATTAAGAAAAATGTCCTACTTTTGGTCATTTGTTGAATGTAATCAGGGCAGAGAGATATAAGTGGTCAACTAATGTTTGTGCAGTAACCTGTTTGTATTTGCATAATTTTCAGCGACCATTTGACCTCAGTCTATTTCACTAGGATTTTGTGATTATGTAAGGGCATTTGCTTGAGATCCAGTGAAGGTTATGATAAACTCACTTCTGGTAGCGCAAGATGATAACTCTATGTGTCTGTGACTCTTAGGCTCTGTTTAGCATTGCAGTGGCTTTTCAAAAGAACTTACTTATTTCTATTTATGGATATAGAAGTTAGTTGGAAGCACCTTTTTTCAGGTGTAACAGAAAAATCTTACTAGAATTAGTAAAATTCGTCTAACTAACTAAATCCCCCAGTTCAGCGCAGTTCAGCACAGCAACCACAAACTGAGTCTTAGGCCAGTTTATCATGATCTAACTTGTCGCTAGAGACAAACAGTAACGGAAGTATGGAACATCTCTTATATGTCCATCATGCGAAAGATACATGGTAGACATGCTGTTTCTCAATTAGTGTGATGCTAAACCTACAGCCATGCTGCACTATATTGTTGTCTTTGGTCCTCAATATCACAAGTTTCTGTCGTTACATTTGCACCTATATATCAAGTTATGAAAATCGTTTCATTTCTATAGTACATCTGATATGAAGTAATTGATTCATTGTATGTTGAAGATACAAAATAAACAGCACTCCTAGGATTATATACTCTGAGTAGTGTGTATGGCTATATGTTGGGTACTTTTTGCATACCTGTGTTATTTGCAAATTTAGTATAGCTCTTATGCATGTAAGGAGTACCAGCAAACAGGCACACGCACACATAATCAATGCATCCCTAATATTTGGTGCTCTCATAAAAAATGATGAAACTATGTTTTTGGTTTTGGAAATGTTGGGAGTCAGGGGCTCAAGTGTTTACTATCGATTGAAATTTAAGCCCTAACTCAATACAAACAATTATTTCTTGTGCGTTTAAAACTTCAGTTGTTTAGTGTCATTTGTGCTTGTTCTCTACTAGTGTAGAATCTGATTCCGGCATACTGTGGTTCTAAATTCATTGTTATGTAGCTACTACCTGGCCAGATATATTACTTTGGTTCAGTTGGACTTGGTACAAAATTCTGGTTCCTGGTTGTGGGTTCAGCTTCAATGTACATTAGTTATTGCTTCTCCATCGATTCGCTTGCTCATAATACCTCCCTGCTCGTGCTAAATTGTGATGCTCACATCTGAATATTGTGTATGTATTTTAAGTTCAACCTTTCCTGCTTATGTTATGTTCAGCCTTTCCCGACTGCAGATTGCTTGGCAATTATGACACCAATTTTGCTTTCATCCATGTTTAGGTTCTTCCAGATGACATCCGTAAAGCGTTGCTCTTTATTGTTGACTGCTGCATGAAGCGTGATTATTTACAAGCAATGGACCAATACATCAAGCTGGCCATTGGCAATGCACCATGGCCTATTGGAGTCACTATGGTTGGTATCCACGAGCGTTCTGCCCGAGAAAAGATCTACACAAACAGTGTGGCCCATATTATGAACGATGAGACCACTCGCAAGTACCTGCAGTCGATCAAGAGGCTTATGACCCTTTGCCAGCGGCGTTACCCTGCTCTGCCCTCTAAATCAGTGGAGTTCAACAGCCTGGCAAATGGGAGTGACTTGCAGGCCCTTTTATCAGAGGAGAAGGATCCGGGAAAAGCTCCTTCTGAGGAAAGGCTCCGGCTCATGCCAGCATCGAAAGAGTGATGTTCCAACGCACAAGCTTGGATCACAAATAGAAAGTTTGAGATCTTTGTGTAATCTGAACGCCAATTTTTCCTGTTCTTGTTTTCATTTTTGTACCGACTCAGAATAGCAGAAGAATCATGTATGTTAGTCAAATTGCTAAAGAATCTAATACTATCTGTTCCGCTAGAGTTATTTGGCTGGGATTTCATGAACACCGTTTGATTGCATAAAACTATTCTTTTCTGTGCAACAGCGTTGTTGACAAACTATACTGGATTCATCAGGTACTTAACTCCTAGTTCAACTGATCTGAGAGTTTAGCTAGTTAGCTATTGGTGGAACAGAGGCAAGCCACTGTGCATTTATCACATGAAAGAGGATTCATGTATCACGTGCTTGTGATATGCATCATCAGAATCCATGGATATACAACACAAGTTATCTGTGAAGGTACAACTTGGATGCTTCTTGAACCTGGCTGCCTCATTTGCATGCCCATTAATTTTGCTTCCTTGAATTGCAGTTTGCATGTCTCGTGCAGCAGCAGATCCATCAGTCTCCCTTGTGCTGGATTCTGGGTAAGTGAGCCCACTGCATTACAGCAACCAATGGTAATATTCTTAGATACGATAGAAGTTTTCGATGAGGAGCAAATGGATATATACATTTCAGTATTTGATAGTGATTTGGAGAGCCAGAAACCAAGGGAAGATAGGTAGGGGTTTCCCCCCTCCCGTTCCATTCAAAAAAAAACCAAGGGAAGAAAGCAAGCTGGTTGTTTTGGTGGAGATGGATGCTTACGTTTTTAGCAGCTGTGCTGAATGCTTCTTTGTGGGTGATGTTAGGCTCAATGGCTTTGATCCTCTTTATCTCTTCCCTGAGAACACAACAAACCTTAAAATAAATTCATTGCCTCTCACCTGAAAATGGTGACGTTGCTATCACAGCATACTTGTATTTTCTTACTTGATGAAACAGTTGTATGCTGACGGCGTCCGCTGCCTCCTCACTGGCGCTGCAAAAAGAAGTACCAAAGTATTGCTTAGTTAGCGTATCGTCTGTCTGCCGGTGCACAGGACGACGTACGGCACCGAAAGACTGTAAAAAGCTGCGTCATCTACGTTTATTAACGGCAGCGACATTGTTCTCTGCGACTTGTTCCTCCCCGTCGTCGTCTCCGCTGCTCTCCTCCGACCACCGCCTCGGCGGCGGATCAACGCATAGCTCCTGTCCAATCCATCAGAATGATACAGCGTGTAATTCTCAGGTCACATACGTACGACGTATAAACTAAAGCTGAAAGAACCCTGTCTGTAGTGTCATATATAGTGTCCATGGAGAGGAAGGAAGAAGCCCTGACTAACCTGCAGAGGCAGCTCGGCGGACGCCGGTGGCGACGGGGAAGCCACGCCGACGGAGAGGAGGCCGGCGCAGTGGCCGCACTGCACGGCCACCATCTTGAGCAGGCCGCTGCACGGCACGCTCACCTGCACGCATATGCGGCATCCATGTGATCGATCGTGTGCACATGCATAATGCATTGTCATGAGAGCCAAAGTGACCGGTGCATATGGTTTCGATCGTTCTTACCAGCAAGATGGTGGTGCAGAACCTGCATTGCACGTGGCCGAGCCGCTCCGGGAGGCCGAGATCCGGGTGGCGCGCCGACGACATGACGACGGCGACGAGCAGTCTGGTTTGCACGCTGGACTGACCAAGGAACGGCTCGAAGTTTATAGGCACCAGCAAGGATCAACGTAATGGCTAATACAGCATTTTCTCTGCAACTAGGCATGTGCTCGGTGCATGTGCACGGCAGTGTTTGCATTGCAATCAATGAAGTGAACCGGTTCCCAATCCCCATGAAACTAGAGTCCCAATGAAGTGAACCGGTTCCCAATCCCCATGAAA
Organism: Stipa capillata; assembly: GCA_019208055.1. Taxonomy (NCBI): domain Eukaryota; kingdom Viridiplantae; phylum Streptophyta; class Magnoliopsida; order Poales; family Poaceae; genus Stipa; species Stipa capillata. Next base: position 59,871 of record JAGXJF010005354.1, on the reverse strand, counting down.
CTAGAGTCCCAAACCGGCAACCAGGCCAACCTCTTGGGACAGGGTCCTTGTTCCTAGCTGCAACGACAGAGAGTCTAGGAACTATCTTATCAGGCCAACGCCTTGAAGGAGGTGAACCAAAACCGGAAGAAAACACGTGAAAGTTTGTGCTTCTTGCAGTCTGGAATCGAGCTCCAAGATGGTAGGTAACCCATCCATGTTGGCATGCAATTTTCTGATCAGACACCCATGCATCTCCAATAGGCAATGATGCAGAAATGCAGTAACGATCATGGCAAAAACGTCAGTTCGATTGGTGTCGCATACACAGGTTGCCGAGCAGGGGCTTCTCGGTTACGTAGTTTCAGCGTCCCGTTGCGATGGAGATTCCTCCATTTCGGGGCAAGTATATTGAATTGGAGATCCCGCAATAAAAGGTCTCTTTACTGCTTCCAGTGCGTACACTGATGAATGCCTGAAAACGTTGCCATTGCCATTCTCTGATGATGTGGGGATACTTTATAATTTCAAGTACATAGTATCACATTTGGTTGTTCTTTCAGTACGGCCTGCTCATTGCTCTAATGCTAGCTTATTCGGCTAGAAATAATCTGATCAGGATCTTTTTGATTCACGAGAATTTCACAGGAAACAGTTTAATTTCTGCAGTAAACAAGAAAAAATACCACATTTGCTTGGGCATGTACATTGGCACTTGGCAGTGTTGCTATCAGTGAAGTGCACCAGTTCTCATACAAATGCAGAAGAAGATGCCCCAAAACAGCAAACTATTTATCTCCATGCCTCAACTTAGCACAAAGGGCTTGCTACCAGAGATCCTACGAGAAAATTTGGGAACTTTTTTTGGAAGGACAACACCATAGATCTGGAGTTCTGGACTAGAAGCATGTGAAAATGAGTGCTCCCTGCAGATAAGCTTTAAGATGGGAGACCATATATGCACGTTTCTCTCTGAAGTCCACAGGGGATCAGTTCTGGGTTCTGACGATCAATGCAAAATGGCATTGCCTGCTAGTGCATACATATTGTTGTGACATTATCACAGAGGAAGATAGGGAAAAAAAAAGCAGCTACTGCAACTTAAACTCGGTTAATGCAGTGTCTTGCATGTTGCAACAGTGATGGTTCCTCCATTTTGGTGCCATTACAACCTGTTACAGCCTGTTAAGCGTCGAAGTAAGGGGCGTGCGCTGGGGGTGTCCACGTCGGATTGTTGTTCCCTCACTGTTCACTAGGCCCGCAGTTCAGCCTCACATTTTTCCCCTAGGTCCGGTGGGCCCCGTAGGCCCTGCAAAGCCTCACAGAATCCTTACAAAACTCATTTTGCAAGCCATATGGGGCCCAGTAGAGCCCCTGAGGCTCGGTTTGCAGATCCTAGGGGCCTGATTCGTGCGCCGCTCACTCTCCTACAGCTCGACACCACTCTTCCTTCACCTTCTCCTTCTCCATCTCGCCCGGCAGCTGCACCGTCCCCCACTGCCCTCCGACGGCCACGTTGCTCCTCCGTCCACCATGTCCTCGCAGCAACAATGGAAGGGGAGGGAGGGAGCAGTGGCAGCGAGAATGAATGCAACATCCCCTGCCGCCCTTCTTCGACGACAACCACGTCCCAGGAAGCAACGATGAAGAGGAGGAAGGGGATCAGCGGCAGCAAGAACGCGACAGACAGTGGGGTGCAAGCTCCTCCCCTTGCGCTCATCCTTCCCTACCCAATGTTACCGTTGTTGTCCCTCTTGCCTCGTACCATTCCTCCCTCGTCTCCTTCTGTTGGTGCCTCCGCCTCATCCCCGACATGCAGCCATGCCATATTGCTGGAGCGGCCAGACGACGGCGTAGCCTCCACGCGGGCGCCCCTGAACGCTTGGGACTGCCGCACATCTAAGGCTTTCCCACCGTCCTAGCCCCATGAAGTGCATCTTGGCTCTCCTAAGTGGGTTTTGATGATTAATGACAAAATGATTAAGGGACTAATGTGTGCATCAAGTATTATCAGATGTTTAGTCTCAAAAGTAGTGTTAAAACCAGCATTGATAACCCCTAGAAAGTTCTAAGGAAAGGCGGCTCGAAGAAATGAAGATTAAGAATAATTTTCTACCTCTTTTGGTGATTCAAGAAATCACATTAAATTTATGAAAAGCCATCTATTAAGGGGGATTGAAATCTAGAAGCTGCTGAGATTACCTTGCTAATGCTAGCTTGGAATCAATTTTTAAATCCAAAGAAGCCTTTAAAATCTCTTCCAACACATCTTCTCTAGAAATGTCAGAATATCCGAGATCGATATTGGAATATCTGAATTTCACTTATGTGTGAAGAGTAACTCAGAGCCTCTGAGTTGCCCTTCCTGTATGATTTTCTAGATGTCTGAACATCTGAGATTTGCCAAAACCTCTTGTTTCGATTTTGTACACACTTAAGTCCTTTTGCTTTGAAAGTCGGAGCTGTTGGATCGTTTTCGGACTCTCCGACATGTGTTTCTGGACTTATATTTTGAAATCTCAGAATGTCTGGTTCCATTTTTAGAACCTCCAAGAATGAGTTATGACCATCCTTTGCTGAGGATCCTTGAAATATCAGAAAGTCTGAGTGTGATGCTGGAACCTCCAAGAATCTGTTCTATCCATGCCTTGTTAAGGCCATTCATAATCCCGATAGGTTTGGGTTCAAGTCGGAAGCTCCAACATTTGCTTATGTCCGTTGCGGTCTGAAATTTAGGACCTCTGAGTTCTTGTCGGAAGTTTCGAGATCCATTTCTGGACAAGTAATATAGTCATTACTTTCAAATGTCAGAACCTCTGAGTTCCATCTAGGAAATTCTAAGTTCTTCAGTTTTTGCTCTAACGGCTAGCTTTTAGGGTTGGCTATGTATCCACAAATCTCTTTGCACGTCTGATTCTTTGCAAAACCATTACTCTATTCTTCTGAGTGGTACTCCATATTTCCTCAAGCCCAATTTGTTAATTTTGTGAGAAAACCTTTCAGAGAGAAACTGAGCCATAGTTGAGCATCAAGCAAGAGTTTATCTCCAAGCCGAATTGATTGAAACCTGTTACTATTGGAGATTGACGTCTCCTAGACAATTAGGAGTTGCTTGGGAGTCTTCAACAATGTGTTAAGATCCCCAAGTAAAGGACTTCCACTTAAACACAATCGATGCGAAGAGCTCAAACCGATGCAACCAATGCAATCATCAAGTGTAACACAATGCACATACTCCTCTCATATCTCACCAAGAGTAACTATGCCCTAGGAAGAAAATTATTGATCCGAACTTTAAAATTTATTCTCCTCGATACAACAGTGTAACCAAGTCATCAAAGACAAAAAATGAATGGTTGGATCACAGAGTATTCAAACTAAGATCAACACAGAGGAGGATGCAATTTATGTAAAGGTTTGAGCATTTCACACGTGACTCGTTCAAGCTACTTATCCGATAATCCCTCTTGATAGAACGGCTATCTATCTTATAACCTGGTCACCCTCCAACACCTTGAGACTACTAAAACCAGAAACACCTAACTAAACATACATTTTCCTTGAGCACTCCACGTGAGCTTGATGAATACGATCATCCTTGCTCTATGTCAAAATATTTCTTCATTACTTTTGCTGAGTGAAGTCTTGCAATTTGCTCCCCCATAAACCAATATTCTTCAAGACATCTTCACTGACTTGTCCATAATAGCTTGATGGATCACAAGCTTCAAGTATATGTCTCCTCATAATGCTCGACTTGAACTTGTACACCTTGATGTCGTCATCTCGTGGTGTTTTTCAACATTGAAGCTTTGTTTGAGGTTCATCTTCGCATGATAACCACCTCAACCCCTTTTTTGAGTATCACCCTTATATGAAGCGTCCTCCAAATCATATGACAAACACTCAACGCACCTTGATGACCATCAATATTTTATGTGATCTTCACTTAATCTTTGGTGAGATCATCGTTCTGATGTAGCATCATGAAGTGAATCTAACTCTTACACTTTCCAAACAAATGAAACATGGTTAATTCACAAGTATGATTGACATTACTCACCAAACCACTCATCACTTGCGGTTCATCCTTCAAGCCCTACCATGATCTCTTGAATCCACATCTTGAACACACTCATGATCCCTTCAGTTCACTTCTTAAGCTTCCTCTTGATCACATATGATTAAATTCTTCAACTTCTTGATCTTTGATGCATCTATTAATTGATAGCTTCATCACATGATTCCATCCAAAATCCTTCATGCATCACCAATCATGGGTTTCATGGGCTTGTAGGTTCATCATCTAGATGCAACCTCACGGAATAGTTCCTAACACATACACACACTTTTCAAACTCAAAGAAATGGTTAATCCACAAACCCAGTTGTCACGCTAAAACCACTAAACACAAGTCTAGAAGCATAGATGCACTTTCAATCTCTCTCTTTTTAGTGATTCATGACAAATCCAATCATAAAGATTTTTGAATAAATTTTGTTTTGAGTATATGACAACACATGTGAAACATATACTCGGATATGTGTTCCAATAGCAATGACCGATATGAATGTGGACGTTTTGTAGTTTGGATCAATACTGGTGCAAAACTAAATATAGTATGAGATCCCCCTAAATTTGTGCATTTCTCATAATATGAGTGAAATCAAATGCACATATCAAATTACGAACAATTGGAGGAGTTCACACTATATTTTGGATCCACAGAATCCAAAAGATGATACGATATGACAATTAAACATTGAACATGTAAAAGATGCATTCACAAGATCCATAAGACATATTTTAGACAAGAAACAATAAAGATATGCGATAAGCTAATCAACTCAAGCATGTGTCCAAAATATATCCAAAACACATGAGTGCATCACGAGATATGCAGTACATAATATTAGCACTCATAACTCAAAAACTTCTCCCCAAGCTAACACATGCTAGCCCTCTTAGGAGAACACAAACTACTCTCGTTATGAGAACACATCTAGACTTACTTATTTCTCCCCCTTTTTTGTCAAGAACCACAAAGGGAACGAAGTCAAAACAAATAGAGCTATGGGAGCTAGAAAAGGAGAAACGGAGGTATCTACCACAACCACTAAATAAGCTAGAGGGAAGATTGAACGACTAGCAAAATGTACCAACTTTCTCATGTATGTTTCTAAATGGCATATAAGCGATATGTTATCTATCCGTGTAGAAAAATGTACACATAGGAGAGTTACTCAAGAATTGTCACACCCCGGTTTTCCGAAACCTGAAAATTAGGGCTAACAAAAACGTTTTCGCTAATAAAACCAATTACAATGCATCTAGCTAAAACTTCAGTTCAAATCACGATTGCGCTATATACCCAAAACACGAAAACCCTTGTTCATATTTTTCTCAACCTCCGCTTCGTTGAAACTCTGTCCGGCAAGGTATATAAACATTGCTTTACACCTTGTCTCCATGTGTGGCCGCTTGCCCTTGCATTCCCACCACGGACACACCTTCGGCATTCCTTCTCCTTCTTCCTAGTCGGTGAAATCTCGGCCAACATCTACAGCTAAGTACCCACACAGTGCTTTTGTGAAATCGAAGCATATATACGTCATGAATCTCTTCTGAATACCGTGCGTTTCCACCATCTATTTCACCATATCCTGTCTCGAGTGAGTGCACATAAATACCGCTTATATATATATGCATATGCGCGAAACCCTGAACCCTTCTTCCTGAGCTACAGATCAAAACCCTAACTCATCGTGCGACTCTGCCACAACTCTATGCATATACATGAGTATACCGGTGGTATTCCCCAAAACCTAGCCCACCATGACCTCTTATGATTATTCTAACTTCGTTGCCGCCCTATATATGCTTAAATTTCCCAAGCATATATGGGCACATACACTTTGAAAATCCCAACACATCCTCGCATGCGGCCATTTGATTTCCCCTAAAAGTTGCATAATTCCCACCGAACCCTTCGAAGTAAGACGTGTCCGTTTTAATCTTGCATTTGGATTAGTTACCCTTTTTCATCTTATTGGTTTAATGGTATGCCAATTGAACCAAACATTCTCGTGGAGTAGCAAGAATAAACCCATCTGCATGCGTATATGTTCCGAGCATGCGTGCAACATTAATTCACTCCATAACTCCACACACGATCATCCCCCAATTTAATTGAAATATATATGTGCAACCGTACAACCTACCTGTGCAAGTGTGCAAAAGGTTAAGTCGTGATTCTCCTCCTAAAGTCATCAGGTGTCAAGTCCCATCACCTGCGCATACAACATCAAGCCCGGGATGAATTAAACACTAGCAGTACGAGCTCACCCCCAAGCACTAGACTATTTTCCTTCCTTACCAACAAACCATCAATGCCCAACTTCTCTTGTACTCTTCTGCTTGGCTATGCCACGCCACCTCCCCTGTGCTGGAATGTGGTGCCTAACTTCCCTATTTCTCCTGCTACCAGCACTGCCATTCGGCCAGCTCGCCAACCTGCTCAAAATTGGTGCCAAACGTGTGATATATGTCAACAGCATTGGCCAACACTTGCTCTTTACTTCCTTCTCTCTCTACTCAGGCCACCTGCGCACCCCATTTATTCCAAACTCATTTGTCTCCTGCTCAACCGAGTTCCTTGCTAACTCCCTCTCTCCCCTATCTATCTGCTACTGCTCCTCGTTGCCACACTACACCACACCATTTATAGTTGATTGGAATTCAATACCTACTAGAGCTGTACCTCTGCAGCATCAGTGCCAACTCGCCTCCTCCTACAACCAGCAGTGAAGAAACTTCTAGGTGCGTCCACAACACCCGTACAGTAGCCCGGCCAGCTCCTCCCAAATTCTCCCTCTCCAATCCTTCTTTATCTGAACTCCATTTTCCCCCTTGCTACCTTCTCATCACACTGAGCAACTCTCTTCCACACCCTCTCCCTATTCTTCTTCCGAGCACCTACTCCAAGCGGCTCAAGCTCCCCAAGCCGAGTGCTCCCCCACCAAATCTCCTCAAGCCGAGTCCTTCCTCCTCTGGACTCCCCCCACTGCAACCGCAACTCCTAGCAAACCGAGCTCCTCCTTCCCCGTTCTTCTCCCCAAAACTGGCTCCTCTTTGCACCTTTCCCTCACCCAAGCAGCTCCCCTCCTCCAGATCCCCCTACCCGTACGAGTAAGTTTCCCCTGACACGCCTCTTCCCCATCTCCCCTATCCGAGCTCCATAGCAGCCGAGCAACTCTGCCCCAACCCTCCCCATTTCTTCCAAGCTCGAGCACCGCAGTCGAGTTAGCCCGGGACGCCGCCGCCGTAGAAGCTTCAGAGCAGCCCTGCTGCCGACGCACTCCCTGCTCGAGCGCCCCCCCCTGCGTACCCCCACTGCTACCAGCCGAGTGACAGTTCCCACCGGCCATTCCAAGCTTCCCACTTCCGCCGCCACTCCAGTCGACCCCCGGTACTTGCCGTCGACCCCCACGTCCGCTCCCACCGCCGGCATGGCCACCAGAACACCGACCGCCTCAACCCTATTTCCTTTCCCCGCCGCCGATGCGCTAGGCCCCGCCCTCCATCAACGGTGAACCGGTGGTCATCTCCGTGTCCTGCTGCCCGTCCTCTTCGCCGCCGGGAACCACGGCCACAGCCCCACGAGTTTCCCTGCCGCCTTGAGCTACAAGAACCGCCGCAGTACTACCTCGGTCGCCGCAGGCACCAGTCGTCGCTACCTTCGATACCGGCAAGGTCTCCCCACGCCATCTGCCCCGCCTCCCGCCCAAATTCTTTCCCTGGTGAGCTACCGCCGCCCACACCCGCCGTTGCCGCCCGGTTTTGGCTCGGGCATAGCCGACCACCGAGTCGCCGCCGGTGAGGCACTCGATTGAGCAGCCTCCCTACCTTGCCCTTGTAGCTGCCAACAGCACCGCAGCTCGACCAGATGGTGCCACTGGTGGGACCCCTTTTTCCAGCACCCCGACGGCAGCAGCAAACCCCCACCCGGGCTGGCGGACCTCGCCCCTAGCACCACAACCGCCAGCTGGATTCCCTTCTTTCCCTCCAAACGCCGCCTCCTCCTATTTCCCATTCTCTCGTCTGCCATTTGCTCTAACCACACGAACTAACAGTGAGTAAAACCGATTAACCCATAACGACTCACCGATGAGATGACCCCACCGCTCGGTTAAGTGAAGACGTGAAGTTTGTTTTACGTCTCCCCTTTTTTAAGGCATATCACCACAGTCACTCCTCCCAATACTACGCCTTTCCTTCTAGAAAACGCAAACCTTCTACCTTCCTTCCTAGCTACGCTTCCATGCAAAGAAAACGTACTTCTTTCTCCTTTTGTTCCCAAAGCCGTCCTGACCTAACCGAAAGCACATTTCAAGTTTGTGCCTTCGACATCCACCTCTCTCTCCCAGCCAGATTCCACCCCTCTTTATTTCTCTCCCGGTAATTCTCCGGAAGCTTGTATGTCTCCCGTCGTAACTCCAAATCACTCAATTCTTCTTCCCATGTTCATACACAGTCAAACTCTACCTATCAGTACCAATTCCATAATTTTTGAATTTATTTGAATTTCAACATTTGAACACATTTTAATATAGATGTCATATATATATATACATATATATCTTCTCCGATTTAACTACAAATAAATTATTTTCCCTAAAACTTTCTAAAGTCAAATTTAATGTTATGGGTGCAGTAGCATTTTGGAAATCTAACATCTTTATACGCACTAGTACCGTGGAGGGGTATTAAACCCGAAACCATTCCGTACCTTTTAAAAGAACATACCTTCATAGATGTAAAGACCACTTTGAAAATAAATAAAGTTGTCTTGAGATCAATCTTGATCATTTAACAAAACCCAATTTCAACTCATGCATACATATAGATTATTGCATTGCTTATTAACACCCTAAAAGATTACTATCCAGCTAACTCAACTAAAACTTGATAGGACCAAATTGATCCAATTTCTTTTCTACAACCAATTGGATTATTGCTTAGAGAAGCTACTGTCTTAACTATTTTAGCTAGAAGTATGCAATCCAGTTTATGTTGCAAACAATAAAAATTTCATGAATGTATGAATCGATGCTCTGGTTCTGTATTTGGTGTTATTGGGTGTTTGCTCGCACCGTCATTTATTCAATGTTTTTCCTGACGAGACGACGTTGTGATACCTTCGCGCGAAGGGTTCCGATCAAGTGCCGAATCAAGTTCGAGACTGAGACCCCCGGCCAATTCTGCCAGGCAAGCATTCCCACCTTGATCATGTTAAATTCCATATGTGAAAATTTTAATTATTTTATTTGCGAACCTTGCATGCTATGTAGATATCAACGATATTCTATGCTAGACTTAGTTATACCTAGTAGATGCATATGATCTAGGTCTAGGAATCCAACCCTTTATAACCCTAGGCATAATTAGTCGGGTGACATACGCACGATAAAATAATTAGGGTATAGGCATTAGCCGTGCTTAGTCCTGCTTAGTTAAAAACCAAATTTTTGATTGGATTCTACAAACCCCTTCAGACATGGGATTAAAATCCTCAGATTGCAAATGCTTTCCGAGGAGACCGTTTGATATAAATGTTTGCCAAAACCCCAAATAAAATGAAGGAGGATTTTGATTCGGGTAAGAAAGCTAAGGGCAGCTTGGGGATGGTAGAGTAGCTAGCTAATAGCGATGTGAATGTCTGTGTGACTATGGAGTCTGAGTGACTATGGAGTCTTGCTCGAATCAACCAAGGACCGAGCCTAAGTGCCGCTAAACCGGTTCCACACCGTACGTCCACATGTCCTTTATGGGAATGACTTGGCTTGCTACCCCGTCTATTATTAGAGTCTGGACCCGTGGGAAGTAGGAGGAAGTGCTAGGTGGACTTGCGTCCCTAGAAGATCTCCACGGGACTACGCGGGTAGAGATTCTTAGTGAGCTCCATGTAGTACATGGATAAAGGTTCGACACAAAGGTGGAGAGTCCCATTTTTGGTCTGAGACGCAAAAGTTGGGTTACCCATCTAGCGGGTCCGGCTCTAGTATGAACGCGGGCGAAAAGTCTCGTTGTAATAACCCTGCCGGCAATCCTCGTGAAGAGTGCTCATTTGGCCATGGCAATAAGGGGGACTTACATCTTGTGGGTAAAGCCGTACAACCTTTGCGGAGTGTTAAAAAATATTCGAATAGACGCGTCCTCGGTCATGGACAAGAACTGGTTAGGCCACATAGTGGTTAAACTGAGTTTTGTTTGTGAAAACTTGGGAAAGAGACTAAGGATGTGGGCATGACGTGTCCACAGGGTGCGAGCTGGAGCCATGAGTTAAGCAGTGATAGACGGAGCTATCACTCTGAGATGAGATAAGGAGGTAGCGGAGTCTACCTCGAGTGAAGTTTTGTACTTTGAATTGTTCTAGTTTTCAAAACTGCTTTGGAATCTACTATTCTCGTATTTAAATTGAAAACTTACATTTCCGCACAACTGGCAACTTAGGATAGAGCTGTTCCTTTGACTCACACCCTGCATGTTATATTGTCGTATATTTCTCCTGTGAGAATTGCTTGCGAGTACATTCAAAGTACTCACCTGGCTTGTTGATTTGGCCAGATGAAAGAGATAGCTACTCCGAGAACACGATCGAGTCCGCGAAGGCTAGGGCATAACCCCAGTCAATTGCCTGTCGGGTATGGCATATTGATGTGCTTCTTCACCGCTTGATTTCCGCTGCAAGTTTATAGCCGTTGGGCTACAGATATCAGACAATTGACCTTGACGGTCTATTTACATAGCGTGTACTGATATACGTATGTATGACCATGATATACAGGTTAACTTGTGTGCACCTGCTACTGATCCAGGGACCGGTACAGTAATCACAAGGGAGTATCCGGCCTTAAAACCGGGTACGCCACAAGAATTGATCAAGATACCATATATAGGAGCAAGAGAACTAAAGATTGAGTCCATAGCAATGCAAATTTGATCATTAGCATAGATGATAGAAGCATTGCTTATAGCATAAATTTGACCTCATTCACATCACCATAAATTATGAAAAAAGATAGATCTAAGTAAGAAATAATTTCAGAACGTCAGATGTATGAGCTCAAGTTTGAATCTTGAATACTTGTTGGCTTTTGAAAAAAATCCATTTATCATCTAAAGCCAACCTCCAGTAAGCTTAATAATTCAACATGTGAGCTACTGAACATAGGAAAGATATGATGCAGGAAGTGATTGAGCTTAGTTTGAGCTTTGCTAAATTGCTAACATAATAATAGATCTTCTTTTATCACAATATGTCAACTTCTCATAAGCTTAAAAGTTCGAACAAGCTACTAGAGGAGTACTACGTGTCGGATAGAAAAATCTCGATGATAGAATTTCAGACATCCCAACTAGTAACAAGAGGCAAACATAACAAAACCACTAAACACAAATTTACAGGCGTTTATGCGCTTTCACCAATAAGTCTATGATGGTTTCGAGCTCGCTTACTGTAAGATGAAGAGCTACCATAAGAGAAGGGAAACTTTGCATTGATAAGCTTCTTGAGGAAAGAGCACGATTCGATGCCGACTTCAGTTGTAGGATAAAACTTCCTGAATAGAGATGTAGAGCTTCACCAATGGCTCAAGCTTTGACAACTGATTTTGTGTATCCTATGTATTGTTTTCTTGCACTTATCCATACTTGTTTTGATCACTAGCATGCTAAGTTAGAACTTTCATAATGCTTATGTAATCCCATTAGATAATTCATATGTTCTAAAGGATACGATATGAATCAAATTACATAGAATTTGATTTATTCCAAAAAAATTATGAAATTCATTCAATTCAAAGAGGCACTTAGCAACTCCTATGGAGTTCGCATGTACCACATAAGCCCTCGGGAAGTTTTATAGAAATTTTTAAGAGAGGAGGCCATGCAAGATATAAATGATTTTATCTATAATATTTAATATCATGTTAGAATTTTTATGTCAACATTTTTGGATTTTAAATTCAAAGCAATGCCCTAGTCCCTTTCATAAATTTGACTAATTCACCTGATATTATTACACTAAGACCTATAAATGAGAGATCCCATCCCCCACTTAAATTACGACTGATATTCTCAATCTGTACTTTCCTAATATATTTTTCAACACGTTCACGGAGAATTTATGAATTTCGTCGATTCGAAAGGTTGCTTCAAACTTTGTCCAAAATTGATTGTAGATGCCGAATTTGCAAAAACACGTGTTTTTCGCCTGTTACCACCTTCCTGGGCCAAGCCGCCAAGGCACCGGCTCCAATCAGCACTCCCAGATGCGAAATCAGCGTAACGCACTCACGCATCCCTCTCCATCTCCCGGACGCGAGGTGATACGCCGCTCCCCATCCCGTACGGCTCCAGCCAACCCTAACCACCGCGACCTCCGACCTCCGGCCGCCGCGCCACCGTGAGACGTGAAGTGCGACGAGTTGGCCTCCACCGCCGCACTATCGCCGCCGAGTCACCGGCCCCAGGATCCAAGCACGCTGCGCCTCCGCGACCTCGCGAGGGTTGTATTTGGGTGAGTGATTGCTGCCTGCTGCTGCCCTGTTTTCCTGTACGCTGATGCTGGCCTGATGCCCGTGTTGTTGGGTTTTGAGCACCGATTTTTTTTCGGTGAATTAGGTTTGGTGACCGTCTCCCTTGGGAGGAATTCGGTTGGTAACATTGAAATATGGAAATAAAAAGTCACCAAATAAACCGAACGCCCGTTCCACCCCTACTTGATGCAATGTTCATGGCAAACTAGCTGTTGTAGTATTTCGTGCCACATAGGCTGATCTTGTGGAGAATTTACTACTTTTGGCATCCATAATTTCCTCTGTGCTACAATTATATTTTTGCTGGTGATTAAATTCTGGTAAACAATTTTAGCGTCCAGTGGAGTGACAGCTCCTAAATATTCTCGTGCCTTCATTAACTTAGTACCTGGTACGGAACCACCCAGTGTCCTGAAAACCAGGCAAAGAATACAAACCAAACTAATTCAGCTGTTTCTTTTTCTTTGCTTGCTTTCCCAATTTGTAGCTTTGTAACAGGTACTAAAATTGTGGACACTTAGTACTTGTCCAGCCCCCCTAGAGAACCAGGCACGAATACATCATTCTGTAAGCTCTCAACTGATTTGACCCAGAGTCCCGGTGTATATAGAGGTAAAGTACAGCATCACTCCCCTAGCAGATCCAACTCATTTTCAATGGAGTATACAAGATTCTGTCTTGACATTGTCTCCTTGTCCTAAGTTCTAATGTTACATGCAGCATGCGCAACTTCTGCTTAACCATTTTATTTGTTTAACTAGGATGGGGATCCTGTTTTTTTTAATCAATATGACTGTATGTTATGGGTTTGAGGCCCTGTGCGCAGCGGCCATGTGTCAAGCCTGCAGTGATAGTAGTGCACACTGCAACAACATTAGCGGCATTTGTGCATACCACCACCACCAGCAGCAGTTCACTACTAGCAACTGTATCTGTGTTGGATACTAGTAGATTGGGGAAGTACAACAGCAAGTTGTACCCGTGTGGGATACTAGTAGTTGTATCTGAGTTGGATATTAGGTCTCTGTGTTATGTATACAGTCAAATTAGAAATATGGAAGAATTGGAGTCAGTAAGATAAAAAGGAGTCAGGGTGAGTTGAGTTGAGTTCAGCTAAGCCAATTATAGATGGCCCCAGCTGTGCCGCATGTATCTTCTTTGGATCGATCAATGAATAACCAAAGGTTCCAGTGAGCTTTAGAGCCTCTCACCCACCTCAGGGATTAGACCCTGCTGGCGGTTAGACGAGGGCAAGTGCCCTATTCTCGGTTTTCAGACCCTTACCTACCCAATCATATAACACTGTAGTTCAACACTATGTTGTTTCCTTTCTTTATTTTATTCCCTGACTTGCATTGGTCTACTTCGTTTGGACAAAAAGAATTGGAGGGAGTATAGCGCAGAATAACATTTTCCTCATTGAAGGTTTAAGGGGCAGTATCTACTGTAAAGTCTTTCTTGCAACCATTTTGAGTTATATATGACCTGTCTCACAGGCACGTGAATCCTTGGCACATTAATTGTACATTTAAACTGAAGTGTGATGGTCTGATGGATGCAATAATTGTGTAACTTTCATTGTCTTCACTAGATGGTATCCCCAGTGGCGTATTGTATGCATTAAAGGCTTAGGTACAATTGCCGTGCACTTAAACTAAAGATGTCTTGAAAAAAATCTAGTAAATGCTCTACCTACATATGAAATTTCAAGTTTCAATTTATTCTGTGTTAAGGGTGGCAAAAAAAGAGAAAACTATAACATTTTTTAAGAATTCAAATTGCCGGATTTTTCTCTCTTTTTTTCACACCTAATATAGAATGAATTTCAACGTGAATTTTATACATAGGTAAAGTAAACCATGAAGTACATCTAGCAAAAAAAAAGGATAAAATTTCCATGACTTCTGCTATTTCAGTGCACGGTAATTGCACCCCCGTGTTTTGTTCATACAAAATGGACCCGGTATCCCCTACAAACACACTCTATACGTTCTGCTAGTGCTACTAATGAGTGATAATGTTCAGTGTTAAGAACGATTAACCCCTTTAGTGTGACCTAGAAATCCTGCCTGTTATTTGAACTTTTGAATTGCTGTTTAATTGTAGATGCTGCTGAGTGCAAGATGAACTCTAAACGTGGGAGGAGTCATAGTCCAGTTGAACTCAAGGATGAACACGCTAAGGGGAGTGAGAGTTATGGAAGGAAAGACAACTCAAGAGATCTAGAGAATGACTCAAGTCATGCCAGACCAGGCAGAGGTCATGAATTTGTTAAGCATTCTGATAGGCATTCCTATAGAGCATCACGTGAATCCAAGAGACATGATGATTATTGGAGGTATCATGATAAGCGTGCTGATGATAATGACAGGAGCCATCCTAGAACTTCTCGGTCAGATCAGGAATCAAGGGCTGACACTTACTATGATCCTTCAAAGCGTGATAGCACCTCTGATAGATCACATGGTGATTGGCAAAATGTTGACAGCAGATATGGAGGCAAATCTTTCAAGCGAGAGCAGAGGAGTAAGAACCAAGAAAAGCAGGAGTCCCCACGTGAATACCCTAGACACGATGGTGGAGAGTATGACAAATATGCTGATTTAAGAAAGGAAACACACTCTACCAGAAGGTATCCAGAAGAAAAGGAAAGTAAAAACAAGGAAAAGTTCAAGCAGGATGAGGCCTTAAAGAAGAGAAGTGGCAAGGAAATTGAGAAAAGCAGCTCCATAACAGAACCTGAGGTAGAAACTAGGGAGAAGAGAAGAAGCTTATTCAGTTATGTTGGGCCAGATGTTGAAAATGCACAACACATGGAAACAGACAATTCCGCGAAGAAACCTTTGCTTGATTGCTCAGGAGGTTGGTTGATTTTATTTTTCTTAATTCTGAACGTTTCTTGTTACTGCACACTTTGCTATGGTCTCATGTTGAAATGAAGTTTTGGATAACTCTCCATCAGGACTTAAAGAGGGAGCTATAAATGATGTGAATGCAGCTAAAGCTGCAGCAATGAAAGCTGCTGAATTAGGTGAGTGTTGCCTAAATTTTTGTTGTTGATGATTTTTCTTCCATTGTGAATTGTGTCTAGGATTTGTGTTCTTATTAGCTGGTTTAGTTTCTTTGTCTGCTTCGTCTAAAACTAGCAATTCGGTACGTACAATGCACGTTTTGCAAATATATATTGTATAAAATATGTACTACTTAATATCCCCTGAAGCGTGCCGCCTCCACTGGTCATTGGGCGTGAGACATGAGGAGGCCATAGGAGCGGACGCTAGAAGAGGGAAATAGAACATATGATTAACTCTCCTTAAGTGAGGATTAACTCTCCCATAACTCTCTCTTAAATATGCAATTATGAGTTAATTTGCAAGGGTCCAACTTAATTCTTGAGCCGTTGGATCTGATTATATGGATGGCTAAGATCATTTGGATTCTACCAAGCTTGTACCTTTTATAGTAGTATAGATATAGATATAGATTTGATGCATGCACCTATTAACAATGCTGCTTTTTGTAAACTAAAGTGGGTATAGTAAATTTGGTGGGCTGAACATTTCCCAGTTAGCACAGAAATTTGGTCTAATGATATGATCATGATGTTAAGCTTTTTCCTGACAAATTTGAGCTATGCGATCTTCTGCTCTGTTGCAGTGAATAAGAACATTGTAGGCTTTGGAGTTGGAACCGGGCACTTATCCACCGACCAGAAGAAAAAGTTGCTTTGGGGCAACAAAAAGAGCAATCCTCCAGAGGTAAATCTTGGACTACAGTTGAATATTTTTCATTTCTCTTGTTTCCATTCCATTATGCGTGCATATCATATTCTTGTTAGATGAGTTTAATTTCATCCCTAATGCTGCAGACAAGTACTCACTGGGACTCAAATTTGTTTTCTGATCGGGAGCGCCAAGAGAAATTTAACAAACTCATGGTAATTCCTTCTTCTTCAAGACATTATGTTGTAAACTAAGCCCGACCTTCTGAATTCTACTGAGCGTCAACATATATACCTCGTTACTATGCGATGCACTAACACTCTTTTAGAGTCTGAGGGTGCCTTGGTGGCTATGGCCTATTGTAGGGTGTGAAGAGCAGCACCTCCGCCTTGGTTCAAGAGAGCAAGGCCGACAACAAGGAGGGCTCGGTGGAAGTCAAGAAACAGGAGGAGCTCGACACCGACCTGGAGAAGCTTTATGTAGCAGGGCTGCGCCGAAGAGATGGTCGAACTGTTGGTCTCGGCCTATAAGAAACTCTTCCTGCACATGTCGCATCATTGAAGATCTTAACTGCTTGCTGTGTACACACTTCATTGGCTTGTTTATCCTTGCATATGGAAGTTTAACTGGCAGTTTTGGATCACCTGTAGAAGTGGGTTATTATCATCTTGTAGCTCGTGAACAGCTATTATGTCTACGTGACACTTGTATAGTCCGTTGGCATAACTGGTCACCCCGGAGGACTTGTGCACTGAGATGTTTGCTTTGCGTGCCAGATGACCATAAACAAGACACTGCATATGATGATGATGCGAAGTTGTGAAAGACTCACTACACTGCATCTTACCTTCGGTTTGCCAGTCACAGATGAAAATACCGGTAAACAGTTTGTACAGTGTGATGATCAACGGCCTCGGTATGTTATGCACTGGATAGCGGACGCACCACACAACTCAAGCAAGCATACGAGACAACAACAACAAAACAAAAAGAAACATACGTGCGTGTACCGTACGTTTATCGGATGCCTCAGAATTTGCCCCGCTCCTCAACACAAAATTCCATCGTCAGCCCCCAAAAAAGTGGTTCGTTGAGACTTGGGAGTTTGCATCAATCTAGATGCAAAATTGATCCTGATGATATCATTCAATTCAAAATTTGAACATTGGCCAGGCTCTGCGCATCTCTAAGTTACAAGTTCTTGTTCATGCGAATGAATAAAAGTCTGGAATGGAGTATAGCTAGCAGCAGCACCATGGTTTGTTTACTAAGCTCACGGAAACCTGATACTGTAGCTAGGTGCCTTGTTTGTTTGAATCCACAAAAACCTGATACAAGCATGTTATTTGTGATGCATTAAGCAAAAGCCCATGATGTTATCCAAAGCCTGATTCAGTCATGACCTGTTTATTTGCATACGAAATCTGTGATGTATTTTGATACCATTCATTGCTTCGTGTACAAAGGACTCAGAAATCTGCAAGCAGCAGCAGCTAGCACCTGGTAGAAATGTATCTGCTAGCAACTTTGTCAACTTATGAACTCTTCCATTGATTCAATTGCATCAGCAGTGAGCTCCTTTACTGATTCATAAATTCTTTGGGTTGCTTGCTCCTACTAACACCAGTAGATTGTATCAGATGCAAGAACTTTCCAGCAGCGCATCAGATCAGACTAGTAGCACCAGAACTGAAGGTAATGAACACCTCAAATTGCAGCAGCAGACCAGCCTAACACAAATGCATTCACCAACAAGAACAAGGCAAAAATTGGCTTCTTTCTAAAATTTTCATTCAGCAGCAACTGCACATTCACATTCTGAAGCTATACACCTGGGCAAGTTCAACAAGACTAAGAACAATTGCATCCAACAATTTCGATTGTGCCAGAGATCCAAAATTAATCATATTCCCCGGTTTGAATTGGGCAAGCTTCATCCCAGAGGATGGTGTGCTGTGGTACTGTGGTGTGGTCAGTTTTTTTCTCAGACGTGATCAGTTCTTTTTCTTTTTTCAGTAGTCGATCCATAAAAAATCTTGTAAATCTTTTACCACTGCTTTTTGGCAAGGAAATCATTACTCACAAAATTATTATTCCATAAATGAGCACTGCCACGGCAGGCACCTCCGAGGCGCCACGCGCCAACTGCCGCCCGTCCACATCGCATGCTCCGTCCCCCACGCAGCCACACCACACCACAGTACCACAGCACACCACCCTCCGGCCTCCGCTTCGCATCGCCTCGCCTCGGCAGCCATGGTCTCCCTCCGCTTCCCCAACGCCACCTTCCCCCACCTCCCCCCTCCACCGCCTCCCAGCCGCGCCGCCATCGCCGCCGCAATCGCCGCCGTCGCCGCCGCCACCGCGGCCGCCGCAGCCAGCTTCACCCTCACCGCCAAATCCGCCGGCCGGCCGCTCCCGCGGCCCGCGCCCCTCTGGGCCTCGCTCTCCCTGTCCGATGGCGGTGCCCCCGGCAACGTCGAGCCGCGCACCGGCGCCGCATTCCCCGCCGAGGTCGCCGGGGGCCGCCGCCTCCTCGGCGTCGGTCTCCGCAAGACCACCATCCTCGGCCTCAAGACCATCGACGTCTACGCCTTCGGTAACCCACTGAAAAATCACATCTTTAATCCTTAGATACAAAGAAAACCGCAACAAAGAGAAGAAATTTTGATGTTACTTTGTGTAGGCGTGTATGCGGATGGCAACGATCTGAAGCAGCTGAGGGAGAAGTACCAGAAGCTCCCTTTCTCTGAACTGAAGGACAATGCTGAGCTGATAAACGATGCGCTAGAGCGGGACATACGGATGACGGTTAGGCTCCAGATAGTTTATGGGAGGTTGAGCATTGGCTCTGTTCGTAGCGCTTTCGAGAAGAGTGTGGGAAGCAGGCTTCAGAAGTTTGGTGGAGCAGACACCAAAGAGTTGCTACAGAGGTAACTGTAATTCTGGTTCTTGCTGTTGTGCTTTTCATGAGACAAGCAAAGAAACCTCTTTGATACTGATTTGCGATTGCAGACAAGCTGGCTGTAATGCTTTATATATCTGGAATATGATTTGATTATACTACCTCCCTTCAGAAATAGATGACATTTTAGAAAGTGTGCGGTCAAACTTTTCTAACGTAAGTATACAAAATTATTTAGATTGGTTGGGTGAAAATAGCATCATTAGATTTGTCATGAAAAATATTTTCATAATATAGTAATTCTATAACATATTTGTGTGCAAAGTTGCATGTTGGAGACTGTGCCCATGTCTAAAATGACATGTAATTACAAACAGAGGGAGTATCTCCTACAACAGTTCTATTTAGAGTCACGGTTATCAAGTTCAAGTTAGGATTGAGCGAGGAAATGAATCGTCCATAATGCATTTAGTTTCATATTGGATCTTGAAAGATGTTACGATGCATCTTAAATGTATCTCTAGAAAACTTGAAGCATCTTTTTATTAGGTTATGTGTAACCTAATTGGCCTTTATTCTGCTTTGCTGTTGGGTGCTCACTTACTCAACGTTACAGCTAATAGGTGGTGTAGTACTGAGTTCGAATTTATTTCGTACCAGAGGTACTTTTCACTATGTTTCTTGCAAGAAACTTCAGGACGGTATGCTTATATTAGTGGAATTGCAACAACGTTGGCACTTGACCATAACTGCTGGTGTTAATAATCCAGTGATAATGTGGGTTGCTAGAGACCTGAATGAGTTGTAAATTAAGTTTATGAAGTTTCACACTGACCACAATTTCCTATTCTGGTGCTAGAATAGGAGCTTTCATTCTCACAGGCCACAATTACTAGCTAATCAATAGCTATTATTCAATCTGCTAATTTTGTCCTGACATATAGCTACGGTAGTGTGCCAGCGTCAATTTACTTGAATGCTGCTGTGCACTAGTTGTTTAAAGCATATGTTCCAACCTTAGCATATGCTATGTTCACCAAGTTAACTGATTAGTATCTAATATTTTTCCCTCTGATTTTGACACCTTGATCTTCTGCAGTTTTGTTTCACTTTTCAAGGATGAATACAAATTACCAAAGGGTTCTGTAATTGAGCTTTCAAGGGAATCGAACTATGTGCTTAAAATAAGTAGTAAGTTCATTTTCCTTTTACTTCCCTTTCTCTTAGTTTATTTGAGTAGTTATAGGATTTATGTTCATGGAAGAAAGGAAGGATTTAAGAGTCAGAAAGATATGTTGATTACACTGCTAGTTCTAAATTTTTTTTGACGTTTTGGACATTGACACGGTCTCCAAAATGCAACTTTGACAACTAATTTCTATTCCATAAATGTATAAAACATAATAAAATTATGATATTGTGAAAGTAATTTTTTAGAGAAATCAATACAGATAATTGCCAAGTGTTGAATCGAAATATTTGAAAAAGATAGGTAGTCAAAGTGTTGAAAGTTTGGCTAGACCTATGTCCAAAACGTCATCTTTTTGCGAACTGGAGGTAATGTTTACAATGAATGGGCATGTATTGTGGCAGCATCTGGTCCATATGTTCAACACGCTTAGATAAGTCAGCATAGAGACTACTGTAGATAATCTATACATAGTATTTTTCCTTGTCTAATTGTTTGAATTATGATGGTAATAACTGATAGAATTTTCGTTACGTTTGCTAATACTTAAAAAAAATCCAGAAAATGGCAGCCACTTACACTAATAAACTTTGTCTCCTGAAGCTCTATAGACATGTGTTGTGTAGACCATAAGGTCATCACCTTCATTCTTAGAAAATAGGGATTTCACTTGTGTGGAATTTGTATGCAATGATAAATCCTCGTCATGCTCGATACCTATTTCTTCAGTTATCTATGAGTTTCCAATATTTATTAAATGGTGCTTAGGAATCTTGATTGATAAGCTCTTATTTCTGTGTGCAGTCGAAGGAGAAGAAGTTGGGAGTATCCAGAACAAGCTCTTATGCCAATCTATTTTAGATCTTTACATTGGAGACGACCCATTCGACAGAAACGCGAAACACAACATCCAAGGAAATTTGGCTAGCATTCTTAAAATTTAGTAGGAACGCTTGAAGTTAAATGACTTAAGTTTATTTAATGTACTTGTCACTTTAGTTCCAAGACGACTCTTAAGTCCGTTCAAATATCTGCCCGACGATCTCCTTCTACCCTTAACTTCCTTTCCGTCAAAAGGGAATAAGAATATGACAGCTTAGATTTTCATCTTGTGTGACATGTGAGTGGCCAAAAATGGCCGTACTCAATTTGCCATTCTCAAACCATGATCACAAAAAAAGAAAATTAGGAACTGCGTTGTAAGCCTACTTCCTGTATACGTGTGCAATGGTTGGATTTACTACTGACGTACAGACAGACTACCCATTTCTCACATCTGACCGTGAGATGGGTTATTTTCTGGCACGCCAGTCGGGGTTGACATGCGCCCTTGGCGATGTTACTACTTACCGATGCCGAATTGCTTACAGCTGCCATTGAGTCTCATAAAAACGAATGGCTGTCGCTGCATCCCATAGATATATCGTCGAGCTCGATGTTTACCTTTGCAAGAATACTGTATAACTAGATGCTAGGGCGCGTCAATTGCGTGCTTCCAGACAGGCCCAGAATCGTTCATCATGTGATCAAGAGATTTGTACCTTCTGGTCAGGAAATGTCTAGCTGCATTTTTCTTTCGTGCTGACGTTAGGGGGGACACGTATGATACAAGCGTCGTGCACTGAGGTGAAGGCTAAGCAGCCAGGTAGGAACGCCTTGTTAGCGTCATTTAGATGTGCACGGACATACCTCAATGTGAAATATAAGCACGAAATATATACATTGCAAGGCACAAAGCTCGTGAGCTTGAGATGGTATTTGTCGCATCCACGAGTAGTGTTTAATTAGATTTTTTTTTCGAACATGAGAGAGTTTAGATTGTGCCATCAAAATTTTCCTTTTTGTAAATTATATGAAATCATTAATCTATACTATTGAACTCGTATATTTCCACGCAATATATGACTCTAAAGACAACGAAAATTATTTGCTTACACGGATTCACAAAAGGCAATTAAACTGAACTGGGTCTCGGTCCCTTGTCGGCTAGCTACCATGAGCATGCATGGAGATATTGAGCATTTGTCTGTGGCTCCACCCTCTCTCTATTATGCCTAATGGAAGCAGCCCCAAGTTTCCCGCTTCATGCCACTGTTTCCTACTTTTCCCGTGCCCTCACTTTCCTCTCCCGAATCCCTGCCTTCACCGGAGAACCAGTCAACATGGCACAGTAGCCTCGCCAGATCCGGGTGCCTCCAAGCTCGCTACAGTGTGGTCGAGCTTGTCATGGTGGCTTGAAGTGGTCGTCTGTGCAGCTCGTCCGGCTGACCGTGTCATCGCCATCGTTGTCTGGGGTCGCCGTTCAGAGTTTGCCATCTCAGAAGATGACATGGAGCGACATCATCGCCTCTTCTACCTCCCCCTGGTCGCCTGCTCCTCCACGACGACCTACTCCCAACGAACTGCAGCTGGAGGAGGGGACGAGGAGGCCAGAGGGGGCCGTGGCCAGTGGAGGAGGATGCCCCCAAATTGATCTGCCAACGCGGATGTCAGACGCTGCGACCTCGGCCGCCACCCCTGCCCTCTCCCATCTTAGCAGATGTAGCTTGTAACGATACTGAATTTTTCGAAAATTTTAAAATCCCGAATCCTCCCCTGGGCCGTATTCTTCTCCTCGGCCCAACCTATCTCCCTTTCCTCGGCCCGCTTGGCCCAACATCTTCATTGTCTTCCTCCCGTCACCTACGTCTTCCTCCCGTTGCGCCCGTGCCACCGCCCGTCTCCGGTAACGGCGGTCCCACCCTCTGCAGCGACCTCGCTTTCGATGCCACGCTGAATCCACGCGTCCTCCGCTCCTCCTTCCTCCTCTGCCCGCCGCTTAACATCCTTGGCACTGCACCGCCCCTCCCTCATCCCCTATAAAGAGCCGGCGAGGCCCAAGCTCCCGCTCCTTTCTTCCCCAACCCTCCTCCCCATCCTATACACCTCGAGCTCCCTCCTCTCGCACTAGCCCCGAGCTCATCCACCTTTTCCTCACTCTCCTGAGCACCCCGCCCTCTTTTCTTCTTCACCCCGAACTCCAGCGGCTTCCCGTCATTGCCTCCACCTCCGGCGAGGTAACCCGAGCCGCTCCTCCCCGTCGCTAGCCCAAAGCCCCTCGGGAACTATTCCTATTTTCTTCAAAAATGGAATCCCGACCACCGTTAGATGCTTCCCGAGCCCCTAATTGACTCCGGCAAGCTCCCCGCGGCCAATTTCTTTCCCCCACCACCGGCGGCCACCCTCCCCTGTTTTCCCCTTCACCCGCCGACATCCCGACCTCCTCTCCCGCAGGCCACGGCCTTCTTCCTCTCTGGGCC
This sequence comes from Stipa capillata, assembly GCA_019208055.1. Taxonomy (NCBI): domain Eukaryota; kingdom Viridiplantae; phylum Streptophyta; class Magnoliopsida; order Poales; family Poaceae; genus Stipa; species Stipa capillata. The sequence continues at coordinate 36,178 of JAGXJF010005354.1, read as the reverse complement.
GCCACTCCCTCCTGCTAATAGGCCGGTCTGTTTCTCTTATCGGGCCAGTCCCGAGCGAAGCAGGCCGGAGGCCGGCCCATTTCCTCTTTTCTTTCTCTTTTTCTTTTTATTTTATTTCTTTTTCTTAACAGGCCGAAGCCCGTTTGTAGCCCAGCAACAGCCCAATAACAAAACAGATTGAGCCCAATTAGTTAGGATTTTATTTTCTTTTTATTTTTCTTTTCTGTTGAGCCCAAAACCCAAACCTAAGCCCAATTTCAGCCCTAACCCATATTCAGCCCATATCCAGCCCAACCAGAGGGCCCTAATGGGCCCAATATTGTCGGGCCCGACACCCTAAAAACACTATTATATACCGTTTCGATCGTCTCGACGACATGTTTCCGATTTTCCACCCCATTTCACCAAATTATCACTTTTTAACATCGGACGCCCACAAAACCCTCTTAACCCACATATATCCTGACTTTTCTCCGAAGCCCTAACCCGTGTCCTATACCTTCCTTCCATCCTTTCAACCCTCCGGTTCCGACCTTCCACCCCACAACCTAATTTTAGTATTATTTTCAAATTATTTTACATTTTTCTCCCAGCTCGCATTCGTCGAGCCCGGACTTATATATGTTTGTGTGTTTGGATATTTTTGTAACTAGGAAACGATAGTGACGATCCGACGTTGGGCAAGGATCCCGAAGACGAAGGACTTTTCGAGGACTTTGATACAACCGACCTCGGTGCAGTAGGCAAGTCACACTTCTTGTTCATGTTGAACCCACATGCCATGCTATTTACTGTATTACTAGTTTAGTTATTACTTTTTGCATATTCATTTCATACGTGATATCTTTGAATGACATGATCGAGTAGTTACTACCTACCACCTCACGGCCCAGTTAATTTTTGTAGGCCATATTGATAACTCTAGGATGAAAATAAGTTATATCAGTATCCTTCACCGGCATTAGAGACTAGGCTAGACAATATTCAGGAATATTGGTAACTCTAGCTGAAAACTCGGTGTATGTGTTTTTAAAAAGAGAAATTACCGACAATAGGGGACAGAGAAGATAGAGCCCTTCATGTATTGATTGTGCAGCCATACCCCACCCGTGGAGTAAGGGTAATCGGGTGGATTGCCTTACTCGGGGCAGTTAAGGTTAAAACTCTTGTGCTTAGTTATGAACATAGAACCGCTCAACCACATGTTCGACTTATCGAGTCTGGCCTAGTAAATCTGCTCTAACTGCTGAACGACCACAGACTAGTTTGCCGTTCCACTTCTCTGGAAGGTCCGCAAAAGCGAATGAGGTGATAGTCCATTTATTGGAAAATCACAACTAGAACTCACCGACTCCCGGATCGCGAAGTTGACACTGGCCCGTCGGCTCTCGGGAGAGCGAGTGACGTAGTGTTCCTGGGTAAGAACTTCAAAAGATAGAGCAGATAAAAAGCCTTGTTAACATACCTCTGTCGACACACCAAAGGGCATGTGTATGACTGCAGTGACACCAAGAGGTACGGGTATCAGGTGGGTAAAGCTGAGCCGCTCTGCAGAGTTAAACCAAAAGGTATTCGGATACGCCGTGCTTTCGGTTAATGAAGTTATGTTTAGAGGTGATTCTCGGTACAAGGCACAAGTAGGGATTGATGATGTTTAGTTAAATTTGACGTTGACCCGGCAGGGTTGCTAAAAATAATGATTTGAAGTTAAAATTTTTTAATGATGAGATTTTAATCGCTAAGGCGGAGATTAGGATTATGCATCCACCAGATATTAAGCCGAACACCCCTTCTTGAAATCCAAAAGCATGTAGTTAGTAGTATAAATTCCCAACGTGACTTACTGAGTATGTCGTGTACTCATTAATGCACCAACACTCTCAGATGCACAGGTCAATGAAGATGAATCGTTTGACGAGAAAAACTTCAACGGAGAGGCTGCCGGCGGAGTTAGGACGTGGAGGGAGGGGCGGCCACCGGAGGCAGAGGAAGAGGGCGATGAGCAGAGGGATGGGCAGCGGTGGGGCGTGGATTGGGCAGGCGGGGTGGAGAAACGGATCACGGTGTGAAACAGGCCCCTCGTTTTGCAAGTTTCTGTGAGGCTTTACAGGGCCTACGGGGCCCACCGAACCTAGGCAAAAATGTGAGGCTGAGCAGTGGGTCCGGTGAACAGGGATCTAGAATAGGGGTGACGTGGCCTAGCTCAGGGGGGCGCCCTTTCCTTGTGCCTGAACTGATGGCAATAGTGAGTCTGTTCTGAAGCACCTATAATTCAGCGGACAACTTAGGGTGCATTTGGTTCAGCTACCCAGCCTGGATCGAATCGGGCCGCCCGTATTTATTGTGCTAAACTGTGTTTGGTTCAGCAGCCAACCAAAGAATCGGGCCGCCCGAAACGAATATTCGCTGCAAAACACGGGACGGGAGGAGTCGGCCGAAATCATCGACTCGCGCGGCCCGGCGGCCGCCCCGCACTCGCACTATCCCAGCAACCCCCCACGCCCCCTGCTTCGCGCACCCAGAGAAGAACCTTGCCGACGGCGCTGGGATTTGGCAGACGAGGGTGGACTCGGGCCGGAGGCCGACGGCGGTCACGAAGGCGGCAGCTGGTGGGGGCAGTCGGGTCCGGCCGGCGGGCTGATGGCTGGTTGGCGCGGCAACTCGAGTTGGTAGCTACCGGTGAGCCCAGGCGGTGGCGGCGGCACTGAAGCTAGCGGCGGGTTGGCCGTTGAGGCTGGTGGCGACCAGAGAGGAGAGGGGTCGCCGGATTTGGTGCGGCGGCAGACGGATTCGGTGCCGGCTACCCCAGCGAGCGGCGCACGATGATGGTCCTCGGCCGCGGCGGGGCAGTGAGCTGCTCGGGGCGGCGGCAAGGGGGACTCGGCACGGAGAGGGGAGCACCGGCGGTGACTGCTCCGAAGAAGAGCAAGGGGAAAACGGCGGCTCAACAGCCGACGGTGGCCAGGGCATTGCGGCGGGGTCTGTTGGTCCGGTGGAAAGCGAGAAGCAGCGTCGGGATTGAGGGGGCACCGGTGGAGGTGAATGGCAACAAGGGGAGCTCGGGCCGTGGCGAGCTGAGCTCGGGAATGGAGGGACTCACTGCACAGGACGCCCCACCGACGCTCCCGACCGCCCCGCTTGCTCCGGCATCTCCCGCGGCCGCCCGGCGCCACCATCTTCCTGCTACTCTCCGCCTGAGCCTCGCCGCCGATAGGAACAACCGCCGCCCGAGGATTCCGCTGTCGAGTCCTCCGGCGAGCCGCTCCCGAGATCCACCTCCCGGCTGCCGAGCTCCCAAGGCCCCACCTCCGCGTCCGCTGTCGTCCCCGTGGCCGAGCCGACTGCTTCCCGAGCCGCCGCACCGAAGTCCACAGCTCCCCTACTCCGAGATCCGCTCGACGTTTTTAGTAGAGAGCCAAACGCCAGAGTCACCGGCGTTTTTAGTAGAGAGCTAAACGCCCGCTGTTTTGGGAAAACAAAACAACTGGCAAACAGGCAAACGCCAGCGAACATGGCGTTTTCTCTTTGCAGTCGAATGCCCAGCACGCTGGCGTTTCCTTTCTGGAGCTTCCATAGAGCAAAAAACTGGTTCACTCCATCCACTCTCACCCCTCCAACCAAACAAAAAAATGGTTCACTCCATCCACTCTCACCCCTCCAACCAAACAAAAAACTAGTTGGGCGTTTCCTTTCTGGAGCTTCCATAGAGCAAAAAACTGGTTCACTCCATCCACTCTCACCCCTCCAACCAAACAAAAAAATGGTTCACTCCATCCACTCTCACCCCTCCAACCAAACAAAAAACTAGTTCACTCCATCCGCTCTCATCCCTTCAACCAAACAAAAAAATGGACCACCCCACTACTCAACCAAACAAAAAACTGGATCATCTCACCACGTATAAATGGATCGCCGTATCCCATCCACCCCGAGTCGCCCAACCAAACGCACCCTTAACAACATATCTGAAAAGCTTGGTCAGGCAAGTACTATCATGTCAGTGCGACCAGCGAGAGCGGTAGATAGGCTGCCCGGAATAGTCGATTTGCCCTGGACTCGTAAGGGACCCGTCACCCGTATGACTCCGTGGCCATTCTTCACCTAAAACTGAAGACGACTTGCTCATGGTGTTTCGTGTGAACTTTACAGATAACAACTTCGTTCCTGCAGGAGCCGAGAGGAAGAAATTCCGCAATCTGGTTGCTTCTTATCGCTTGGCGCGCCGTGATGTGCGTGCGCATTGCTTCGGAGACACGGTTAACCATGAGCGAGTTAGATGTGCAAGGAACTCTTCCGCTCGTCCAAAACCCGAAGTCTCCGACTGATTCCTTCACATCCAAGGAGTTGGTTAACCGGCCGGGGAGGAAAGAAACATATCATGGCATGTCCATGTGATCCGTGTCTTCGTTGCCGTCTCCCGCTGAGCTTTTTCTATCCTCCCGTGCACGAAATCTCCATCCATACCTCCCTCGCGGTCAATCAGCAAACGCCGCCAAGCTGCACAAGAACCGCAGGATTCCAAGCCGAGGAGAGAAAGAAAGCCTGGCGCTGACAAACATACGACGGGGAACAAAATCTTTTGGAGCCTGGGACAAACGGCATATATCCCCTTGTGAATTGCCAAAAGGGCACCCTTCTGTTGTCTAAACTTTTGCTCTCGGATTCCTCGGAGGCTCTAATTTGCCGTTTTATAAGAATAGGTAGCTCAGGAGCAATGAACTTTTCTTTAATCATTTGACTAGGGCCTCTGGCTATTCGTTTTAGAGGTGAGTGAGCTGACCTAGGTGGGTTGGTTGACGTTTATGTCTTCACCAAACCGAGCGACGGTCGATGCTCAAAATCAGAGAACATTAGCTATAAGTAGTTTTTGTTGTTGAGCTATTACATAAACCCTGTAGCAGGAATATGGATTTTCTCGTGAAGAAAGTAGGACAAATGTAGTAGGAAAATGGTTGGCTTTATATAAGAACCGAGAAAACTACATTTAAAATCCTTACTCGTGTAATATGAATATCCTTGGATGCAAGCATAAAATCTATTGTTAGCATGCTACGTTGCATTTTCTATCTGTATATGAGATCTCTTGATACAAAGACAATAACTTGACACAAATACAAAATTTATAGACGTCATCTCCTGATCAATATATCAAAAATAATGAGCTTTGCTTGTAGCTAGGCTTGTTGGTGGCTTGACCGGCGACCGGACCAAGAAAAGTGCAGCTTTGAAAATTCAGGGCACAGTTGGATTCAATTGCAAGAAAATCCAAAATGTTCATTTTATAAATGAAGTTTGTTACTTAGAATAAAATATTATTCATTATTGTTTTACTTTTATCAGGTTCCTGGCATCAATCCGAATACTTTAATTTGAGCCTGAAAAATTGAGAGGAATTGTCCCAAACAAGTATACTCGAAATACCATCATGATTTATGGTATTATATAGATTGCCACATCAAATTCCACTTTTCTCTAAAATCTGGTGTGATCTGCCTAGGCACCACCTCACATTTCATCATTTATTGGTATTGCAAATAGGATTCATTTGAAAATGCATTTTCATGCTAACATATGGGGTTGCAAGATTTATTTGGTACGTATCACTTTTAGGTATTGCAAATAGCAGGTTTCGAAAATAAGTTTTGACTTGGCTAATTTTGAAAATAAAATAATAGCAGTTATTATTTAATGATCGATTCTTTTAAATTACGCAAGACTTACGGTTGGTGGAGAGAAAAACTGTTATTTTCGGACATTCCCATTACAAAACTCTAATCAGCTGGATTATCCATATCTTCCTTAAATAATCTGAAAAATATCATAGTTTCTACGCGAATTACTCTACCCGAAATTTAAGGAGCAGATTCAATTAAATCAAATAAACAAAAACGCTAGGCAATGCAAGAAATACGTTTGTTTCTGACCAGCCCGAGCACGTAACCGCAAAAAAAACCGAAGCTTTTGTTTTCCTACTACTATACGGCTCTCCTCCCGACCCCCTTCGCTCGCCCAAAAGCACCCAACTCCACCCCCGGGGGGAGGGGGGGAGTGGGGGAAAGAGCGATTCCTCTGTACCCTCCGACTCGCCGAGCTCGTGATCTCCCTTCCCACCGCACCGGGGGGAAGCGGCGAGGCGTTTCCGCGCCAAACGAGAAGCAAAGCTCCCGCCTTTTTCTTCCTTCCCTTCGTTCATATAGCGGCGGCGGCCTGCTCCCGCACAGGTGCTTCTCAGATCTACCGCGACAGAGGGGGGAGACAGGGGGTTCGAGATGGAGCCCACCACCGTCGGCGAGGACCGGGCCATGTCCGGTGAGTGAATATCTATCGCGTTGTTGGGTTGCGCTCTGTTCTTGGAGATGGCTGTCCAGCTTGGTTCATCGGGCTTTTGAGGTTTACAATCTTGTAAAGCTTTAGGGATTCATGTATTTTTGTTAAGATTGTTGTGGTGTCGAAGGCGTTATCTTTGTTCTAACTTCTTGTGCGCTATGGAGCTGTGAATGCATGTCATTGAGGTTTTCCCGAAAAATTGGAAAATTTTTGTTTTCTTTTGCGTACAAGTTAGCGGTAATCTCCTATTGTCCTTTTAAGAGAATATAATGATTCATTGCGGAGTTCCTTTTCTGCTTCATAAATTAGAGCACGATCGAGCTGTTCTCTTGTATAGCTAAATTGCATGGTTGGTTTTGATTTCTTCCATATTTTTTGTTGTTGTTGGAGGTAGAACAAGGGTCCTGTTCGTCGTAGTTGATCGACATTTTCACTGTTTGTGATTCAAGCACTGAGTTATTTACGACATTTCTTAACAGCTAAAGTTGAGGCTTTGAGTCCATATTTAAGTTAGATTCCATTCTATTTTAGGGCGAATGGCGTTTGAAAGGATTAATTTTACTTCATGCTACTAGTACTTCCAATAGATTTTTAACCATAAACATTGGGCTAGGAATGGTAATTTTCGAATTTTTGGTTCAGTTTTCTATCTCTTGTGGTGTGCTTTGTGATTCCCAAATGCAGATTCCATTTTCTTGTATGATTATTTTGGACAGAATAGAAATGCTACTGATCCCAAAGCATCGTTTTCAGAACTATTATTTCATGGAAGTAGCTGCAATTTTTGTTTTCATGCGCAGCACAACTTGGGTAATCACGATAGGTCAAAGTGTCATACGAAGGCAACAAATTAGGAGTATGCATCGGCCATTGGATTCTCCATAGTCCATGCCACCTTCATTGTAACATCAGATGAAATCAGGATTGTCTGAAAGCTTTGTCGTCCTAATGTAATAAAAATAAGACTAGTTCGTGTGTCAATGATCTAATAGATTCACCATATATTTCAGACCTTCGTGAAAAGCATCGTGTGGACCTGGAGAGGTTAACACTGACATCACGGCCATTCAAGACACTGGCATTATTTGTGTTAGCCATTGGACAGAGTATAAGAAGCACATGTTCCAGTGTTCTGAAAGAAGGTGGTCGGTTGAAGTCCCTGGTTCTTTTGGTTGTTACTACCTGGTTGCTGCTCTTGGTCACTGATGGCCCACATGAAAAGGTATCATCCCTTTTCAGTTGTTAGGACATTTCTTTATTTCAAGATTAGACTAACCGAATGGCGATATGCTAAGTTGCACTATAAGTATACAAATTGACACAGGACACTACATTTTGACATTCTCCCAATACACAAAAATAATTGTTACTTTGGAATGATGAACTAAATTATGTATTTTTTTTTGGGTGAGGAGGGATAAGACATTATTCCCTCCAACTTCGAAAATTAAGGTAGAAATGAGACTCAAAGCTGGGTGGGTGGGTTTGCAATCTTGTGAGCCCACCATTGCACCCCAGAGGAGTTCTAAAATAAATTATGGCATTGTCTACTCTTGCTTAGCTGGTGTATTCGGGGCTGGTCCAGCCGGATCTGCCATTTTGGCAACTGTAAATGCACCTGCGCTAAAAAAGCTTGATTTCTATTGCGATAGCTTGCTAACATTGGTTGGTAAGTCACTGTAGTTCATTTGTATCTATGAACATGTGTGGTTTCTTCCTTTCTTTCCTTTGTGGGGATGTGGTCTTGCAGCATGGATATAACATGGTAGTTTTTGTTCAATGCAGCATTTGCCGGAGCTGCTTTGGTATGCCAGATTTGGACTATGGTGGGTCATACTAGGGGTGGCTTCATCCATTGGATTAGGTAAGCCAAACATGCAAATTGCATTTTGTGAGCATGAGTTAATCAGTTGAATAAAAATGTTAGCATAGCAGCTAAGTATTTATTTTTAAGAGTATACTTGTAGTTCAATTCTCAGCACATCACTTTTTTTTTCAGGGTCTGGCTTGCATACGTTTGTATTGTATTTAGGGCCTCATATTGCCCTTTTTACAATGAAAGCGGTTCAGTGTGGCCGGGTTGATTTAAAGAGTGCTCCTTATGACACTATTCTCCTTAAAAGGAGGCCTTCATGGTTGGAGAAAGACTGTATTGAGTTTGGACCACCAATATATCAGGAAACAATCCCATTTAGCAAAATACTGCATGAAGTTCATCTTGAAGCTGTTCTTTGGGGCATTGGAACTGCACTTGGAGAGCTTCCTCCATATTTTATCTCTAGAGCAGGTTACATTCCTACTGCTTTGCTCTTGCCAACTCGAACATGAATTATGTAGTTTTGTGTGTGCTCATTTCTTTTTACACATCTCACACTATACTTTTTTATTCTTCAATTTTATTACTGGAGTAGAACGTTACAGTTGTGAATCACCTAACAAAATTTGTAAATGTTCCACCCTGTCCAAACTTACGTGAACACTTCACAGAGTTACTTTGATGAAGAATTATGCATAAAAAAGATCTACAACTATTGTGAGCAAGAAGCTTCTGAACCAATTCCAAATTAATCGAACATTTATAACATACTTTGATGAGCAATGACCATTGGAATTTTTTTATTTGACTGTTGCTTATTTATGTATTGTTTTCCAGTATTGTCTTTGTGATAACACTATCATGTGCACACAGCAGAGCAGTTATAAAATGTTTGGCTTTTTTTGTCCTAGATCTGCAATGCACTCAATTTCCATTCATGCTCCCACTAAGTCTTTTGGTAGTCTTGTTTTGTTAACTTAGGCTAAACTAGCTCTAAATTTGTGTGGTTATTTAGAAAAATTACTTGATTCATCTGACTCATGTTATTATAAATGAATGACAGCTAGCATGTCAGGCCGCAGAATAGAAGAGTTAGCAGAATTGGATTCTTCCATTTCAAAAGATGGTTCTCTGTCATCAACTCTACATCGGGCCAAACGCTGGCTCATGTCTCACTCACAATATCTAAATTTCCCAACAATATTGCTACTTGCTTCGGTTAGTATCTTTCTTGTGGGCATTTGTTTGGTTCCAGACATGTTTGATTATGTTACCGTACTTACAGTTGTCTTGTAGCTACTTAATAGTTTAAGCTGTTAGGTGAACTCCATTTAAAATGCTTGAGAAACTCATTCTCGCCACACTTAAATGAGAGTTGCTATAGAAAGATTACATGTAAAATGTAGACATGACTGGATTGGTTGTTACATGTATGATCACTGGAGCAATATTGCAAATGTAGAGCGGTTATCTTTGGCATATTATTCCTTCATTATTAAATATGACATCTGGAGAAACTCAATTTCCTTCCATTAGGTGCCAAACCCTTTCTTTGATCTTGCCGGTATTTTGTGTGGACAATTTAACATCCCATTCTGGAAGTTCTTCCTGGCAACTTTAATTGGAAAGGCTATTATCAAGGTTTATATGCAGGTTTGCTACTTTCAAACATTTTGGTACAATTCCTCCTATGTAGCGTTAGGTTTGAATTGCAATATTTGCATATTTCGTACAATCTTTTTTAAAATATCTATGCTGATGGACCTAACCATATTTTGCAAATTACTTATTTAGACAACATTGGTAATTACTCTCTGTAATAACCAACTTCTTGAATTGGTGGAGAAAAGGCTTGTGTGGGTATTTAGCAATGTTCCTGGAGTGTCATCCATCCTTCCCTCTGTGGTCACCAAGTTGAGGACAGCCAAGGATAAGTTTCTAATAGCCCGTGTTGCTGCATCAGCTTCTAGTGCTGCAAAGGTACAGAATTTTCTCATGTTTGGAAAGAATTTTGAACATTTAAAATTGACTGCATACATCAGCTGTGCGTGTTCCAATTATTTTTAAATAACATCACCGTCATCATTTGGTTATGCTTTTTTTATAATTTTATTGAATTTGTTAATGACATTGTTAGTGTGTGACATGTTATATCATGGAATGGTATGTTGTAATTGATAAATGCAGCTGATGATCTGGGAGCGATACTTTATATTTGCCTAGATTTTACAACCCACAAATGAACTGTTTTACCATGTCCAAAGTGTAGTTTGCAAAATTGGTTTAGCTTGATTGAGTTGGCCGGATTGATGGAGGCCTTGGATACATGATCCTGATATGCGATTATTGTAACATAACTTCACCAGTAATGGAATGACAAAAATGATATGATTAAATTTACATTTTGTGGTCTGCTCTGCAGTTTTTGCTTGTTATCATCTGCTTTCCCGGAAAGTTGCCATTTCCCCTAAATGTCTGAATTATCCATGTGTAGGGAAAGAGGTGGAATCTGTCATTCTCTTTGATCTGGAATACCTTGGTGTGGCTCATGATCGTGAATTTCATCGCTCAGATAATTACTTCCACAGCACAGAGTTATCTCAAAAGACAGCAAGACCTAGAGATCAGTAAGTCATCAGCAACAGTAGATTCTGTTTCTGAGCCTTCTGCTGGCATATCAAATTAATTCAGCCAGGGCATTTCATCAGATCGGATCATAGAGGAATATATAAAATTTATATTCAGCCATCAATTTCTGCATCTGACTGATTTGGGAAGTCTAAATCTGGTCATTTACAATGTGCTGAACTGCTGTTGTTTTCTCCGAGAGGTCACATTGATACACGTACATAACCCATCCACCAAGCCACGACTGGATGATTGAGACCCCTGTATTATTGTGGAGTACTAGTTATTGCTCTCTTGGAAGTAAGCCACAGAAAAGAAAAAAGAGAAAAAGTTTGACTAGTGTTCAATTGTAATGTGTGGGCCTTGTACATAGCAACCTAGATATTATCATCACTTACACAAGAAGCATTATGCCTCCTATCTTGCTGGTTGATTTTTGCTTCTGCATTGGCAATGATTTCTTGTCGAGATCCATTTGTTCGTGATGGCTACGTGATGAGAAATTTATGTTCCTGTCCATGCACAAGACATGCCAGATGGCTAGTGTAAAAAAGTTGCATCTTTATCAACTCCTCCACTTTTTCAGTGAAGTCGCAATTGGCATCGCATGTTAGTGTACTGCCAGAAGCCCATCTTCTGACGTACTAACTTTGTTGGAAATTTATTGGTCGCCAATATTAATGTGTGAAAGAAAATGATGAGGAAAGGATTGGAAGAAGTTCTAGGTGAACTGAGCAATCTTGCTCTGTAATTTTGTGAGTGCTTTTGATTCTTTCAGGTTGAAAGAAAGTGCTTGCTTGCAGATTCAGCTAGAGCACTCATAGAGTCGGTCATATGGCCTCAGTTTCAAACATAAAAAAACTCAGCCATATGGCTTGCAGTGTATGAGGTTATTCTATTTGCGTAAAAATCAATATATCACTTTTGATATTTAGGTAGACAACTAGTGATGAAACACCTAGTAAATTGAACAACCACAACCCCTAAATTGTAAATAGATTAGCCCCACTAAGAACTGAACTTTTAACCTGTTCTCGTAGGGGGCGAGGTCTGAGCCTTTGAGGTTACACGCCGATTTGCATTATTCAGGGTGGAAGTGCATATAAGGTGCCTTTTATGTTCTGATTTCTTTTCCATAAAATAGTTGTAAAGCTTCCGTTGTTCCAATCGTTCTGGAACGCAATAGCTTCGTAAGAATTTACAAAAATGATGCATATAAACGCCATCTATAAACATTTACACGATATACTATTTACTTTTTTTCGAGAGAGATATACTATTACTAGTACAACTATGAGATCGTGAGCAAGAGATCTGGACAGGTAGCGCGCAGTAACTGATAAATGCACTTACTGAACCTATCCTGCGCGCATGCCATTTTCCTACACTGGCCTACCGCTGGCCTAGGCCCCTGCTGCAGCACTGTAAATCTACTACCACTATGAATCTACGATCCTATCAGCTGAGGAGACTAGAAGGCTACAACAAAGCCAAGAGAATATGATAGTACCACTACCCTACTACAAACTGGTCAGGCATCAGATATGTAAAATACTCCTATGTAGGAGATGAGTATTTTTTTTAGTACGTTCTAGGGATTTGAGCCACAAAAAATAATGTTTCATCTGTTTATTTTATATATTCCCACTCTCAAGAAAACCAGAAAATACCAGTGTGATCCCGGGACCAGAAGGAGCACATGCTCAAGGTAGGAAAAAAAACGTTACACATTTCAACAACATGTACATTGTTGAATATTCTGTGCACTTGCAAATTTATTTTAAAAATATGTTGATTTGTGTGATGCATGAAAGAAAACTGTAGACATACAGTTGCTAAATAGGCCTTCATCCCTTGTCTTATTTGATAGCACACATATGGTGACTTCGTCAATCTCAAGATCTACCGGCTCGGTCTCTCGGAGGTGCTCATAAGGGTAGGGTGTGCGTGCGTATGTTCATAGGGGTGAGTGTGCGTACATGTACGTGAGCGTCTGCGTCTGTACTGTGTTTCTCAAAAAAAAACTACAGGTGCGTGCATACATCAATAACCATTTTCTTAGAATTTTTAAAATTTGCAAACGCTCATTTCGGAAAGAAGAACTCTCGGCAGCACAAAATCCGCTCTCGCTATATGCGCTCTTCCTCTCTCTTTTCCGTTGATGCGGCGTTTGGAATTATGAGGTTCTCCGTCGGTTCCTAAAAAAAGTGAGTTCCTGTGAAATTCTCGTGAAGCTAATTGTGTTTCAAACAGATCCTGAGATGATATTAGCTCTTCTCCTTTGTATTCTTTTCTCTCTCGTTGAAGTGTTGGTATTCAGGAGGTAACATGCCAAGCATATGTAGTACTACTATATGCGTACTTATTGGTTGCGTATACACCACCTTCTCTTTCGAAGTACACTTGTATTAGTTTTTTTGACCTTTTTAGGCACTAATGACCAAGCCATTCTAGAACACTCTTCCCTCCTTCCTGGCTTCCTGCCACGCTACTCCTGTTAATTATATATGGGCTCAATTAAGTCCCTTTCAAACCATCATATCCATGAGAATACGTCTAAGTACGATCGATAGTCACTACCACGTACTTAATCACCATGAGACCGATATAATAACAGATAGGCAACAAGAGCAATTGTTTAATGCTGAGGATAATCCTGGCATGTAAAGAAGTGCTAAAACTTAAAAAATGTTTGTATGTGGAACTAGCCATTAGACCATTACATTATTATATATACAATGGTTCAGATGTGTGTTCATAGCTATAATTGTACTAGTCAAACAAAGCATCCCAGGCCATGCACTTGCCCTAAATAAATAATTGGCCCTACCACCAATAGTGTAATCTAGTGGTGAACATAATATTTTTTTCTGCGAGTGAACATTATAATATCATGCAACATGCAACTAAAATATTGCAGATCTTTATGTGCCACCAAGCTAGTTAGTGTGATCAACCTCTAGTGGGATGTGGCAACACTGGGTTGCTTGTTCATGTCAATTTGGGGTTTAGGAAAAATTAACCTAGAAACATGATCCCATATATAATATAGCTCTTGGGCCCACTAAAATAGACACAAAGAACACAAAAAGATTAGAACCAACGTACATTGTTGCCTCCCACAGCATTAGTTTAGTCAAGTAGTAATAGACTGGACAAGAAAGAGTCTTTCAAGCATTTGTGCATCTCTTTTGTTGGACCTCATTATCATGTTTTCAGCCTTTCCGGATTTTATAATCCCTTCTCCCTCACTTGTCTTATAGGATGTAGTAGTACATTTAAGAATAATACAAGTTGCAATATTATAACAAAAGGAAATAGCTGAAAGAAACGGTGAGCTATATGTTAATAAATATCTCATGAGTAACTTTTTTTTAATTAAGATACTTAATGTGGGCCAGACTTTAGTAGGTTTTGCATCTACTTCGTCGTAGTATTTTTTTTTGGCCCCCACTTAATTAGCCCAAAAGCTAGCAGACCCTAAAAACCAACTCTTCCTATTCATAAATATTATTTTCCAAATCAACAAATTAAGTTCCTTTTGCTAAGGTACCTCTAGCTAGTTAGAGTAATTGGAATTTCACAGGAGACAATATTTGCTTGTACTTGGAATTTTACATTTATTTGTAATGCTAGTAGGAATATTTTGCACTTGCATGGTTCTAACTGTAAACTTGAAATTCCCCATGGTCCTCTACAGAAATAGATGGCAAATAGTCAAATGGACTGAATACATTGTGACCTTTGGATTAACTTAATTATTTACTTCAGAAATACGATGTTGACTTTATTGGCTCCCTCTATTTTAAAATAAAAAATTTATTAAAAAATATGCAGTCAAACTTCTTTATTTTTAACCACTAATTAATTAAAAACGACTCGGATTGATTAGATATAAATGATATCATTAGATTTATCACTAAAAATTATCTCACAGTATAAATTTTTATACTAATATTTTACTTATATATTCATCTAAAAAGTAATTATCAAAGTTGTATATTAAAAACTGTATAAAACGGGGTGGCATATTTTGGATACTGAAAATCATGACTTGAATTTGCATCTAAAACATATAGTACTAAATTGAAGTAATTAAGAATGTGAGAAGGGACGACAGTTAGGCTGGTCCAACTTTAAAAAGCAGATTCTGCGAGATAATCATGAAGACTAATTCTCCAGCCTCATTTCCCAGGTTTGAAGTAATGAGCATCATCATCATTACTCTATTAGCCCTCACATTCTTTTCATTATATTTAGGCGTCTTTTATATGGTGTCCTATGTGTTTTAAAGTATGTTTATACAGTATATATTATGATTTACAGAAAATTTATGCACTGGCTCGAGTATTGAGTAAAACTCTATTCTTTCCCATCTTCTTTTTTCATAAATAGTGCTCTATCATGTCGCCAATTAGTGTCATATCATGTGTATCTCAAAACGGAAACAACGCACCTATATTCAGCCTGTCTTCTTCCTCATTAGTTTTGTTGATCTATAAAATCAGCAAACTTTAGTACGTACTTTGTGAGTAATGATGGCAGATTAGGAAGAAGCAACTATATTTACATATATATTTTTCATAGAAGAACTTCAATTATAAAGGAAGATGAGTAACTGAAAAGCAATTATCTAGAATTGTTTTTGACTTTTTTTTCTTTGTGTATAACTAATGTTAGCACTGCCCAACAAAATTCCAAAAGACAGCTAGCGAATCTTCATCTCTTCATTTGCTTAGGGGAAAAAAATGTTAACAGTTCGAACAGTTCGAAAAAGGTCGAATAATTAACGCGTGGTAAGCATACAAACAAGTGAACATAGCCGGCGATTTGGACTAAACAATGCACTTGGGTGGAAACAATTGATATCAAGATGATAGGGATCAGTCCATGACTAGATCAACATTATCTAATCTGCCAGATAAATTAAGTACTCAGGCACAACCGTACAAAATACTATATGTGCAAATAATAAATCTCTTAAACACTGATCTAGATTTGTATCCTCTGCATTGCAGTTTAAAAGGGAATAAGTAATTGATTGGTTAGTTTTGAGGTTTAAGTACCTATCTATGCTTCCAAATTCTGAACACAATAAGTGATAAAAGAACATGGAAAATTTAGTTTGAAACACTAGATCTCTTCAACGTCGATTTTTGGTCCGACGACCAGCACTTAAAAAATAAAATAGCAAAATTAAGTTTTATCTGAGCTGGACCTATGTGTGTCGAGCTAATAGTTGATCACGATTATAAGTCTTTTTGAGTAATTAATAGAGCGCCAGCTCTCTTCTCTTTGAATACGAATTATATAGGGAAGAGTCTGGTCTCTCGGGTCTGTGGATCAAGCGATCAAAATTAGAGGTTAGCTAGTGGAATTGGTAAACCATATTCTATGGTAATCATTGTACCATTAGGTTCGAACTGAAGACATGACGAGGCAGTAGAGTATGATTAATATAGAGAAGCAGGTGCCTACGTGACCTTTAGCTACTCTAGTGATACAAATAAATTATTAATTATTATATCGATCACCACGATCCAATTATAAAATAATCAACACGATATGTCTTATTGACTAATTGCTGTCCTTGAAACGGACATAGTAGATGGTTCTGGATAGGATAGTTAATTTGTGGGCAGGTATATTGGAGTATTTCCCAAACGGCACCCGGTAATTATTTTCATCTAATTGTTTCTAGGAGATTGCATGTAAAATTCCTTTTAAGACTAGGGAACTTACGTAATTAAGCAAATTCAAGCACAAGTCTATTTTCTTATCAATTTCTCTAAACCCATGGGTCAACCATATCCTTTTTACAAATCAATCATTTTTCTGACCTCTAGATTGTTGCATTGCCATTCCGTGCAATGGACCTTGTTCTTCGCCTCTAGCGTGTCTCCCGTGAGCTCTCCCCACTCCTTTACCACGCCCGTCTCTAAGGGTTCGGGATTGTTAGATGAAGAGAGATGTCGGTAAGCTAGGAGAGAAACGAGAGGTGGTGGGAGGTTGGAGGAGGAGGTGTGTTGTTAGGGTGCACGGTGGTCGACAATGGGGCGGGAATGATGACATGTGGGCTGTGGGGTGAGCAAGCTTTGGATAGGTAGCCCTTTTATAATAAGTGAAGTAGGGGGGATGTGGGCTAGTTGATCCAGATTCATGGGGCTGAAAAAAAGACCGATCTTCTTACTAAAATTAGTTGACTAGTAACATACAATCACTTGTATTGACAAATTACCACAGCTGCAAATTTGCAATAACTTGGTTATTTTTTTATGTTGTCATTTGGCAACTGTATTTGTTATTTGTCGCCGAGGCATTTTAATTGGGAAAATTGTTGTGACTTGAGCTAGGGAAGTACTCACAATTAATGAAAAAGACAAACAAGCAAGTACCAACCTGTCGATATGAAGATTATACTGATGCTAGATAGAAGATGAATAAAACAAAATCGAAATGATAATTAGCATACCTCGGTAACTGAGAATTTGTGAGCGGGAGCTTGAGACATGAGAAGGTTCATGTGATGGCCAACATAGAAGCCACATAAATTGCTAAAATTGGGTTGCTGGAGGCACTGCAAAGATATACATTCCCTCGGTATGTAGTTCTATAGAATTGATACCAGCGAGTCTAAAAGTGTGCGACAAGGTACATACCGGAAAGGAGAAGTGGTAGTACAACTTATGAGGGGCCCCGCATCATCCTTTTTTTTCCACGCGATTACAAAATATTTGGTACGCTCTGAATTGTGGAAGAAAAGCCGTAATTATACCAATGACCTATTACCATCGAATTTTATGAGGTAATTTGTTTACCTGTCGATCACTTTGCTGACCCTCTCGAAGTCGGTCATGTTTTCGAGGTATGAATCCATACAATACACATTCTTGATAGGGAGTATGATAACAATAAGGATCCAATGGGAGCTAAATGCTCATTAAGCCCAAGTTAGTTGATGATGCGCTGAAAGTGCGAAATGAACAAGTTAGAGACATTAACAAGTTTATAGCACTTACCTTTTGTTGAAGGGGATAGATGATGAATTTCTTATGCTGGCTGGCCTCCATGGATTGCTCGGAGGCAAGGTGCGGGTCGAAGAATCCTATCGGTTCATTTGCTTCTCTCGCTTTGATATAAGCGAACCTACATATACACAGAGGAAAGAGTTCCGTATTTGTGACATGTGTAAGTATTATAGTAAATTAAATAGAGCATGATTGTAAGCACTTACAGTGTGAAGCATCTCACGAGGCCCTCGTTCAAGGCGCTTAGGTTGTACATAAGGAACAAGTCCTCCCAAGTCACGACGAACAGTCGACCCTTATCATGGAGGAAGTACTCACGTCCGAACCTGCCAATAATGCTATCGCTCCGCTAATGCTTGGGTTTCTTAAAATTAGCCAAGTAACGGTTGTGCAACGCAGCGCAAGCCCAGCCAAGTTTAGACATCATCTTTTTATGATTCTTGACCATCGGCTTCCCGGTCTTATATGTCGGGACAGTCGGAACGCCAGGGAGACTCCCTCCAGCTTCATATATCGCCTGTATTTCTTCAATGGTTATTTCTCGGCTAGCAGCTACCTTCATCAAGTCATTTCCCTTGCCATGTTTCGGCGATGCCAGCTTGGGAGACCTCTTTGGTGATTTTTGTGTTGTTAGCTCAAGCTGTCTCGATGATAATGCCGCTACCACAAGAGGCGAGAACGTCAAAGGCTCCACTGGTTCATCTGCCGATCGCGGCGAAACCTTCTTAGTCGGCCACGACGCATCGAGTGAGATGTCCCTCTTGGGCCACTGGATGAATGTCCCCTTGGCTTGACTTAGAGTTAATATCTCGTTGTTCAGTGGAATCAGGAGCTTCAACTTGCTGAAAGTGTCATTAACCCCATCGATGCTCACCTTTGCGTTCATAGGTTCTAGGGGAACGTTATGTATCCTCTGCTCTCCCGTTGCTGGGAACACTAGCCCCCAAGCGGCATCCATGAGATCATCCGTGCCCACCAACCTAACTTGAATCGTGCATCTCGTGGGAGCCTACATCAAAGAATGCATTTCAGCCAACAGGCCGCAAACAATCTTATGTGGAATGCATTTCAGCCAACAGGCCACAAACAATCTTATGTGGAATAATTTTTCAAGGTATATTAAGAATACCTCGATCTCATCACAGGGGAAGGTAGAAGTTGTACCTTCCTGGCGAGTAGGGAGGTCGATCGACGCGCAGCTATTGCATCGAGCCCCAGGGCTGGCAGCAACTGGCTGTTCTTGTCATGGAGTTAGAATCCACTCCGCTCTTAAGTCCCGAAGTATCTCTTACTTGAACTCTTCGCGCTTGCGTTGTTCTTCAGCGGCTTTCCTCGCCCTTTTGCGTTCGCGCTTCGCCTCCAAATCCTGGGAGAGTCCATACTTGTGGGGAACGAGGAAACCTAGACCCCTCGTGCGACCTGGGTGCTCGAGGTTTTCCAAGCCCTCTTCGAGCACATCTCCTACGAAGGTGCCAGCCTGGGATGACGCATCGAACTCCAGCTGCAAAAGCCAGAATTATTTGTTACTACAATTGGTATAATTGACAAGTTGTTAGTACGACTAAGGCGGGATTTATATCTCACCAAACGTCTGTACACTTGTGTGTCAGCTGGGTTCTCAAATGCTGGGTTGCCTGAAGCTGATGTCGATACAGATGCCCTGGCTCTAACCCAGGCTTTGGTCCTCACATCCGCGATGTTCGCAAATCTGGGAGGGGCATCCGATTGTGATGCCTGCTCATCCTCCCTTTCCCATCTCTTCTTCATTCCCGCGTAGCAGGCAGTCCCTAGACGGTACGGGTGCTTGTTTCTCTTAGAGAGCTCCCAGTTTTGCTCGCTCTTCAGCTTGAATTCTTTCGTCGTCTTCATCCTGACGAACTCGTTCCAAACCTCAGGAGTAATCATCGGCCACTTCCCGAAAGGCTCCACCTCGGCATACACGTACTCGTTGACGAGCACAGTCGTCCAGTTCTTCCAAGCCTTGCAAGCTGTCATCTTAGCAGCTCGCTCGATACGAGCTTTCCATTCTTCGGGGAAGATGAAATATCCCAATATTTCCCCCGAAATCGCAGCGAGCTATTCTGTTCCTACTCTCTTCCAACTTTCTAAAGTGATTGGAGCCCGCTCACTTGCTACGATGCCGTAGACCGTGCTGAACTTCTTCCTTGCGTTCTCAGGCTCGTCTGGTGCCCCTGAGTCGTGCAAGTGCGTGACCGTGTACTTCGCATCCAGTCTCTTCGACCATTTCCTTCCTTCTCCTCGACGGGCCTTTTTCTTAGGCCCGGAGGTGCTGGTTCTATCGCCGGACGGCCTAGGTGGCGACGGCGACCGAGAGTGTCCGGCGATGTTGGGATAATATAGGAAAAGTATAAAGTTTTAATCATTCTAAATCATTTTAATCATCTAAATCATTTAAATCATTCTAAATTGTTCTAAAACATCTAGATCACTCTAAATCAGCTAATTCTAAACCATTTAAATCATTCTAAATTAACTAACTTAAAACTTCATGAATTTTACAGAAGCACTTATTTTGCGAGACTGGAAAATAGAAAGATATAAAGAAATAATCAAATCTGGAACTTTAAGTGCAATGAATATACATTGAGAATTTCCTGAACGTATTATACTCACTGTTAGATAGAAACTAAAGTAATATCTATTTAATGATCTGCTCATCATCTCAGACTGATTTTTAACTAACTTAAAACTGGTCTTGCGCTTTTATTTCACATAACTATCGAAAACAAATTCAACTACACCACTTTTATCTTTCTTCTTCTAGTACATTGAATTTTTCTATCTCTGATGATCAAAACTGAGAAATAGTTTTTAGAGAGGAGGTAGAATTTCTAGTAAGAATAGATACTAAATATGCCCCTAATCCCTGTGATGAGCTTTAATCTGAGGGCCCAACTCCCCCCTTATACCCTATATCATCAAGTTCTCCCATGGATTATGATGATCTTGGGCCGAACTCCAATTGGAACAAGAGTAGACTTGGGGTCTCCTAAGCTTGCTGGTGATCCTCTCTTCTTGGCCCTGGCTGCTCTTGGTCTACTAGTGATCTTCTCCTCCTCCTATCCTTGATGGCTCTCTTGCTTTTCTTGATCTTGGATGAGCTTCGGGGGCTTGGCTTAAACCCTAGAAGTGGTGGTCTCGATAGTAAAGGTGGTAACGGGGTTGTTGCTACTATTATTTACTTCACTTGGTTATTCTGCACCTATTGGTACTGAGCCTCCCTTAGGGCTCTTCGGTGGACTTCCCTTGCCACCTCCTGCTACCTTACTCTCCTTATCTCATTACTGGATAGCCATTGTGGTGATTCAATTGTATATGGCGGCCTTCTTGGCTAAGCTATTTGACTCTAGTCCAAGCTTGAGTGCTACTGGATGTTCACTCGATGGATAATTGCCTTATGATTCAAGTAACTTTCAGATGGGTCAAAGAGGCGGGCTTGTACCTTGTGTGCTGGACCAGGGAGGAGGTGGCGGCGGCTCGGACGATGGAGGTGCCGGCTCGGGCGACGGAGGCACCGGCTAGGGCCACATTGGTGGCGGCCCGGGCGACGGAGGTGGCAGTAGCTCGGCGGCTTGGGGACTTCATCCAGCGCGTCGGGGAGGCCATGTCGGAGGAGGGGCGGCGGTTGAGGCGGCTGGAGCAGCGGCGGCGGGTCCTGCAAGAAAGGCGGGAGTCGAAAATTTTGTGAAGTTCCAGAGGAGGGAGACGAATCGGTTTTTTATTAACCCAAGTCATCGCAGCCCGTTAACCCAGAGAAACCGACTGAGATAATATACTATAGTCGGTTCTGTCAACAAAATCGACTAAGATAATATTCTATTTCAGTCGGTTCGGCCCACAGAACCGACTGTGATAATATACTATCTCAATCGGTTTGTCGAACCGACTAGGATAATATACTATCTCAGTCAGTTTAGGCAAGGAAACCGACTGAAATAATGTACTATCTCAGTCGGTTTGGGAAAGGAAACCGATTGAGATAATATACTATCTCAGTCGGTTCGGGAAAGCAACCGACTGAGATAATATACTATCTCAGTCGGTTTGGTCGCCTGAAACCGACTGTAATATATTTACGCAGTCGGCTCTCCAGAGGAACCGACTTACGTACCAATACATGCTGCCTGCACTAAACCCTAAAGTTATTTTTTTAGAATTCTAGTTGTTGGCTTTTTAATTAAGTTATTTCCTTCGTAGATAAGTTATTTTTGTTGTATTTAAGTTATTTTAGTTGTAGTTAAGTTATTTTATTTGTATTTAAGTTATTTTATTGCGAGTTAAGTTATTTTATTTAGTTAAGTTATTTTCTTTGTATTTACAGTATTTTTGTCGTATTCAAGTTGTTTTATGTGCACAAAAGTTATTTTCCTTGTATTAACATCGTAGAACAATGTGATTATTCTAAATCATAGGAAATAGTACCATATATCGTTAATATCGAAAGTTATGTTACAAAATAATTCCTTTTTGATGATCACTTCGTTTATAGGGAGCAGGATCATGCTGCAATTCATCTTTGACCCTTGTTCCATCATCGGGGGCTGGGAACTCATCGATTTTTTTGTAATCTTCCTCATCCACCATATGTTCAACTCCGATAATACTCCTTTTTGAGGGCATTACTACGTGCCACTTCTTGTTGGATGGATCGGTAATGTAGAAGACTTAATGAACTAGTTGAGCGAGAATAAAATGCTCATTTTTGTATGCGACACGTTCAAGGTTCACGGTGGTATGGCCTTTGTCGTGAGGTATCACTTGTTTCTTATTGACCCAGCGGCAGAGATTTTAAAATATTTGCCGTAGTCAAGCTCCCAAATCTCATCTATGTACCCGTAGTACAGTTGTTTCTTGCCATCTGTTTCGAGAGCTTCTACACAGACACCGCTATTCTGCACCGTACTTTTCATATCTTGTTCTTTTGTGTAAAAGGTGTATCCATTGATTTCGTACCCTTTTCATGTGATGACCGACCATGCTGGGCCTCTAGCTAAATATGACAATGCACTACTTGATGGGAGTTCACGGAATCGCTCTTTAAACCATTCATTGAACTCGCAATTGTGATGTTTTATGATCCAGTCATTTGCGCGAGTCAGGTTTTGTTGACGTAGAATGTCCTTGTGTTCATTCATATATGGCAAAACAATGGCCATGTGCTGCAAAACAGTTAAATGGGCTTGAGCATACTCAATCTGAACCGGATCGATCACTTTCCTTCCAATGGTCCCTACACCGAGCAGCTTGCCCTCATGGCAGGATCGAGGCACGCCTACTGGTTGAAGATGGGACATGTAATTAACACAGAACTCAATGACCTCTTCTGTTGCGTAGCCTTCGATGATACTGCTCTAAGGGTGAGATCGATTCCGAACATAGTGCTTCAGAATTCTCATGTAGCGTTCGAATGGGTACATGCTGTGAAGAAACACAGGGCCGCACATCCTTACTTCGTGCACTATGTGGACTATGAGATGAACCATGACATCAAAGAACGACGAAGGGAAAAACATTTCGAGTTCGCATAGAGTCTTCACCACGCCATATTGCAGACCATTTAGTTCTTCAAGGTTAATGACCTTCTTCCAAAGTGTGTTAAAGAAACCACACAGCTTCGTGAGAGTCCGCCGCACGTTTGGTGGAAGAATATTTCTAATTGCAACCGGGAGCATCTGTGTCATAAGCACATGGCAATCATGTGACTTCATGCCAATTAATTTTAGATCTTCTATGGAAACAAGTCTCTTGATGTTGACGGAGTAGCCGGATGGAACCTTGATACCATGCAAGCAATCACATAACTCAGTCTTCTCTGACTTGGAAAGGGTATAACAAGCAGGCGAAAGGAACGTCTTTCTGTTTGCTGTTTTCTGCGGTCTTAACTCTGGTCGGATTCCAATATCTTCCATGTCTAGCCGTGCATTCAGACCATCTTTTGTTTTGTCAGGCATGTTCAATAAGAGACATATTATGCTATCACACACATTCTTCTCTACGTGCATCACATCGATGCTATGATGGACTTCTAGATGCTTCCAGTAAGGGAGGTCCCAGAATATTGACCTCTTCTTCCAGATGAGCTTCTCAAAGGGGTTCATTTTCTTCGTTGTACCTTGCCTTTTAAAAATCCCCTTTCCAAGCACGACTTTCAGGTCTTTAACCTGATTATGGATCTCGGTGCCGCTAAAAATATGTGGAGCTGAGCCTTTCTCGACGGTTCCATCGAATTCGTGTCTCATCCTGCGGTAACGGTGATCCCTTGTAATGAACCTACGATGACGCATGTACACTGTTTTCTTAGAGTGTTTTAGCCACCTGTTTACTGTATCAACAAGACATTGAACACATGCATTGCTCCTTTAATAGTTTGCCCCGAACAGTTATCGTTGGCTGGATAATCGTTGACGGTAATGAACAACAAGCAGCGTAATGTGAAGTTTTCCTTTAGGTGTGCGTCCCATACCCTTATGCCTTCATCCCAAAGAAGTTTGAAATCATCCACTAATGGGGCAAAATACACATCAATGTCGTTACCGGGTTGTTTTGGACCTTGGATAGGTATTGCTATCATGATATACTTCCTCTTCATACACAACCAAGGTGGAAGGTTATACATGCATAAATTCACGGGCCAAGTGTTGTGTCGGTTACTCATATTGCTGAATGGGTTCATTCCATCAGTGCTCAGCCCGAACTTTACATTCCTCGCCTCTTCGCCGAACATAGCATACCTCCTGTCAATATTTCTCCACTGTAAAAAATCTGCTGGGTGTCTCAACATTCCATCATCTGTACGCTCATCTGCGTGCCAACGCATCAGTTTGGCCTCCTTCGGGTTCGCAAATAAGCGCTTCAAACGAAAAATTATGGGCAAGTACCAGACAACCTTAATAGGAGTCCCCTTCCTCACATCTATGCTTTCCCCAACATCATCATCGTCGATCCTATGCTTATATCGCGAAGCTTTGCACACCGGACATGCCCGCAAATTCACGTACTCTTTACGGTACAGGATACAATCATTCCTATAGGCATGTATTTTCTCTACCTCCATTCCCAAAAGGCAAAGAACCTTCTTAGCTCTGTATCTAGTTTTCGGCATCTGGTTTCTCTTTGGAAGCATGTCCCCTAACAATGTTAGCAGTTTCAGAACGGCCGACAACTTTGTGAACTTGCAGCCAGGGTACATTGGTTTCTCCAAGTCTTACAATAAGCAGACAAATTTCCTGTACTCCCGATCATTCTTACAGTTTTCTTCGACATCTCGGATCATCTGATCTAACTCGTTGTCTTCATGCGACAATGTGTCGTCTTGCGACGTGTCCTCTTGTGACGCACATACGTCATCACGCGTCTGCCCAAGAGGTGTGCTATTGACAGTATCAGCCACGTCGTTGCCTTCATCCATGTTTGCCGAACCTTCCTCTACAATCTGATCTTCACCGTGGCTGTCCAACATGCATACCCCTTCATGAATCCCGTCCTGATCAAATGTGCTTGGATCTGTGCAAGGTTTGTGAAGCTCTTCAAATTTTCACAATGATAGCATAGACAGCTGATCCACGTCTCCCCTGTATTCAAACTATACTGTTCGGCTACTTGTAAGAATACCGAGACGCCTTCGATGTACTCATTGCTAGCACGATTCTCAGCGTACATCCACCGTCGATCCATCTATAACAATATGTAAATTTTATTAAATTGAGCAAGAACTATTAAAATATTATGTGCCACAAAATTCTATGAAAATTACCATAAAATTTGACAACACCACCCCAACCAACATATATCAAGTGTACCAAACAATGGACACATGCATTCAAGGCTCAGCTGGCAACCTCGAAGAGCATTTATGGATGTGGAACAACATCATCTGAGTCGGTTCCAGTGAAACAACCGTCTCAAAGTTATCTCAGCTGGTTAAGAAAAGGGAACCGGCTGTAAAAGTTCACATATCTCAGCCGGTTTTACTGGTCCAACCGACTGTAATAATATCACATCGGTTTTTCCGCTCTGAACCGGCTGAGGTTAGATATTATCTTAGCCGGTTCATTCTTTTCAGTCGGTTGTTTCGCACCAACCGACTATGATTTGAGTTCATACTACCGGTTTTGCTTGCACCGGCTGAGATCTGGGGTACAGAAAACCCTGTTTTATAGTAGTGCATGCTAAAATCTAGCTTGAGCTCTAGAATCAAAGGAACAGCAAAGTGGGCCCATCAAAGACAATCACAAGAAAAAGGGAAGCTGACTGATTTGAGAAGGGACTAACTGCAGAGCACACAAATACAAGCCATCATCATATTTGGTCATTGCTTAGGCCATGTGGTCAAATAATTAAGGGGTTGTGCATTAGACTATGTGTGGCTTAGCTTGCCGATCTTTTGTCGTGAGAGGGTGAAAAGGTCATCAGCCTACCCAAATGATATGTTATTAGGGTTGGAGTGTTGGACCAACTGATGAACTAAAAGGCGCCTGTGAATGGACTGCAATATGTTAGACAAGATAGTTTTTCATAGACATGGAGTGTATGTCCTTGTCATGTGAGGTAGCTCACATAGTGATCCACATAGCATGAAAGTGGACCACAAAATTCTCTAGATCCACTCTTGTGGACAGCAATATAGATAGCAGCCCATATGTGCACACTGCTTCTTTCGACAACCATATGTGCATATTTATTATTATTTGAACTTTCCGTACTTCCTCCGTGTAATCTCTCTCAAACAAAAGGGATTTAACATGTTGATAGGCAATTCTGATATCAACAGGGATACAGATTAACGCAATGTATACAACTTTGACTTAATACAGGTAAGAGTTTTTGACACAAAGATTATACATTTGATTATATTTATAAAAAAATAGTTACTTACATAATTTTTCTCCCAGTGAATCATATGACATGGATCCCGAGAAGAAAATAAGCGTCATATATTTTTTGGAACCATTTAGTTTGATTAACTCTAGTTTACTGGGAGAGCGGCCAAGTATTTTCACTGAAATCATAGGCAAAACCTAATTCTTCAAAAACTACCGTCCATACCACAAGAAATTGCAATTAGACTCCTTCAAATACACCACTAGTAGTTTCCCTCCTCGCCGGCAAAATACATTTTGGATGAGTCCGGTCCTCTCCTACTACAATAACCTTTCCCATGTGGATCTGGCGGCTAGTGCCTGTGTTGCCGACATGGAGCCTCACCCTGCTGCCATGGATGCTCTGGAGGTGTTCCATTACTTGAAGCTATTGAGTCGACGACATTCACCGCCAGCATTGAAGTCCCTCTCGCCATATGTTACCGACGGCGCCAATTTCTCCAGTGTGATGGATCGCTGATAAAGTTATGCTCCGAGCTGATCTCCGCTATGGATACTGCAAATAAACGACTGCGATGAGCATGGAAGAGCAAAGAGAAGTATGTAGATCATCATCGACGATGTAACTACTTGTCCTCGGCAGCGTCAACATCAGAAGGACCTGATAGGTTTCCAATCCTTTAATCCGAGGCCTTTTCTACAAAAGAGAAAGATGGTTATGCAATTTGCATTCTTACGGGGTTATACCTGCAATCACCGTGTTGTAACAAAATTTTAGTATATCTAATCCTAAGATCCTCGCACTTTGCTCTTTAAAAAGTACTAGTAGCATGTGTAGGTAATTTCTCCATCAATTAATCAATTCCACATTCCCATGCACCTTCGGGGCCGTTCAAAGATCATCACTAGAGAAAGTGCAGCAGGAGGTGCGCCTCCACGATCCCACAGCCTTAAAATACTCCAGTACAGTATACAATTGGGAAAGGCAGTGAGGACATCCACGATGCTTTGCTGAATTCACACACAGAGATCAGTAAAATAAAAGATCAAGCAGAGAGTGAGAGGGACAGACCAAGCGGCGTGCAAGAGTGCGCAAGAAATAAAAAGAGCTCCTTTCCCTTGACCAGTGACTACTACTCCTCTCGGCATTATAAAAGCCACGCTGCGGGCGACTAGCGAGGTGCGCCTCTTTCTCTCCAATGGCGCTCACCGAGCTCATCTGCATGTCCGTCGTTCGAGTGGGAAGCTAGGCCGCTGCTGGTGTAAAGCAAGTCGGAGATGAGATCGTTTCACCGGCGAGCCACGTCGGTGATACACCGAAGCGCATGCAACGTACGCGCACGCGGCGGCAGCGGCAGGAGGGGCGCGTGGGGCGCCATGGTGCGCTTTTCAAGTGCGAGGTACGTGACATAGCACTCGCACTTGGGTTTATGCCGCTCTCTGCGTTGCGTTGCGTCTTTGCTTGAGCTGAGGTGAGACCTTCCGGCCGGCCTGCCGGACGGACGGCGACGGAAGGGAAGAGGTGGCGTGGCGAGTCGGAGGGAGGTGGAGCGATGCGGCGCGGCGGCCGTTTGGATTTTTGGGGCGGTGTTCTCTGCTCCGCTTCGCGGATCTCCGAGCCCTGAAGACCGAGGATTTTGATGCATGGCTTGATGAGATGTGAAATCGGCGGGCGTCTGCCGGCGCGGGATTGGTGGCCGCAGAGTTCGGTGTCGGAAAAGAGACGGTGGCACGCAGCTCGAGGTCAGCCGGCCGGATCATATGCTTCGACAGGCCTTGTGGTTCCAAGCCATGCTCAGGAGAAACCTCTTCTATGCAAGTACATATTGGCTGTTTGCACTGCTTCCTTGCTCGAGTTCATCTTCTTTCTTGAGCTGATCGTTTGGGTTGAAACTGGGATCAGAATAATTTCCTCTTCCGAGCTATGGTTTTGTATCAAGTAATGGATTTTGTGGCTTTCCCAGAAAAAAATAAAAGAGCTTTTCCAAGTTGTCAGTTGTAATGCGCTTGATTTCTTCTTTGCTTTCGTGAGCCGTTTAATTGGAAATGGGGTTGGAGTAGCTCTCTCCCTCTCTGGAAGAACGAGTTAAAAATATCAGTATACGTGCGTTGCGGACGAAAAGCAAAGCACAGTGCTTACGACAACTGCCTCCCAAGTGTTTTTTTCCTCAGCAAAGTGTGAATTGACAAGCTACCTACTACTACATGTTCAACTCTAGAAAAAAGCGAGATCAACGCGGCAAAATGGTAGACCCCTATAGTGTTTCTACACAAGTGGACTTGTAGGAACAGATATATTCCCAGTCCACTGATCGGCAGACAATCATTTCTTCTCCGTACTCACGCAGCAAGTTAATATTCACCTAAATATCTCTTTCACAGTACACACGTTTCTACAAGACAAAAAAGAAATGTTCTTCCAAAAAAAAAGAGAAGAAAGGTAACAGCACGGCCGGGCCCACTAGTCCCTGGACAACAACGCACTACCATTTTCTACTGCTTTAACTAAACTATCCCAGCAGCAGCATCAACCACCCTACGGCGACGCTGCGCAGAGAATCCCATGCGCGAGGCCTACGACCACGTGCCATCTTTGTCAAGATCCGGGGCTCACGTGAGCGGCGTGTGGTCCCCGCTCCCCACACGCTTTTCCCACTCCCGAACCGAACCGGACCCCTCCCCGCCGTGGAAAAAACCGGAGGAAAAAAAAAGCGGAAATCGACACGCGGGCCCCGTGCCACGTCAGCAACGGGCCCCACGTGTCAGTAGCCACCAACGAACAGAGAAAAGTACGCGCGGGCCTGTGCGCTCCTCCCCTTTTTTTCTCTCTCTCTCGCCTCGCCTCGCTTCGTGCTCGTCACGAAAATAATACTACTATATCGGCTTATCCTCTGGATGGGGCCCACCACATCCGCGCCCTGCTCTTTTCTCTGTCGTCCTTTCCTGTGGTGCACGACAGCCCATGGTGGACCGCGACCACACGTGTTCCACGTTGGCATCTCCTCCGGGTTGATCGCGCGGTTAACACGCATGATGATCTGCCACGGTTAACCACTCACTGGCCGGGAAAAAACGAGCTGCCGTTTCGTGGGAGTAACTGCTTTTACTGTCTGACTTCGTGACTCAATCCAGTCCACTGTTCATATCTGGAGGCCCGAATCTCCTGCCGATCTCAATTTTGACATGTCGACTCAAAAGTGTATCAATTGCTCTAAAAAAGTATAGTTAAAGTATAGTTAATTTGTTGTGGTGCCAGGCATTCCTCCACCACTAGATAGAGAAAATTGTGTCTACGCATGTCTACTATTTATATTTAGAAATTATGAAAATATTACTATCATCAAAAAATTTACAAAGAAGTCTCAGTCACCATGTGATGTGGCGATTGGATCTCATATTGCCAATCACCCTACCGTTTTATGGTGGCAATTGGCTTTATGGCCATCTATAGTGGCGATTAAGTTAGAATCGCCAGTGCCCCTCCCCTATAAATTGAATATCTTCCTTCTATGCAGCCTTTTGTACCTCCTTCCTTAGTTCTTTCAAAAATTATTTGAACTTCTGAAGTAGAGGGTTTGAGAGGAAAAGAAAAGGTTCACAGATGGATGTTGACGCGACTAAGTTCCACATCATTTTACTGATTTATATGCTGGTACAATGTGAAAATTCTGATCTATAAGATGCGTTGTTTCTCACATTCATTTTTCGTGCAAATCGCTAGATATTCCTGATCATGTTTGGTCCGCGCAAATGGACTATGAAGTTCTAGGGCTAGCGTTCTAGGAAGAATCATGTAAAATTCTTCGTGTGCAGATCTGGGAGAAAGTTCACATGTCCGTGATTGCAGACATGTTACCAAAATGGAGTCACTATGCACTGACCTACAAGCGTTGCGCAAGCGCATCTGAGAGTTGCACAAGAGGTGGGCGAGGGTGAAAGCTTAAAAGACTCCCCGAAGCACGGTTCAACGAAGATGAATATGCTACAAGAACGATAACTTGCCACGCACGCACATCCACCTTATTCGTGGAAGCGAGCCTCCCCAGTTCGCAGGTGGACAGATGACATACATGTACTCGATCCACGCAACAGATATGCTGAACTTGACGATTAGTGAAACAAAGTAATTAATTTCCATGTCTTTACTTACATGTAACTTAATAGCCAACTAATGCTTCTCAATTTTCAGGGACAGTAGACGGTGAGGCAAACATGGAGGCCACCGATGTGCTGGTAAGCCTCGAGCTCAGCAAAACTGAAGGGTTGCTCCTCAACCCGGACACTGTTGAGAGCGTTAGCCCATCGAAAGGGGCAACCCGTATTGTCCATTTTGTGTCCTTAGTACCTCCTCCCTTGCTACTCCATTTATGGATAATCAATTACACTATCAACATTTCCTAGAACTAATTTATTTATTATATGCAAAACACTTTTAAAACTTCACTTACATGTGTATATCTGTGTCAACTCGTTCTATTAGTGGAGGTGGGTACATCTGGTGTGAGCCGAACTTCTTCATGACACTATGAGGTTAGTGGTCATCCACAAATATGTTGAAGACCAGTTTCGACGTGGCCATCCAGTAACTCTCGTCTCGGTGGCACAATGTAGACATCCCCGTGTGCGGTTCATGGCTTGTCCATGCTTCATCGCAATAAGGCTGCCATATGACACTTCTGTGGAGGAAGGTACTGGAATTGCTCCGTGAAGGAAAAGTAGCAGTCCTGAACGTTCGTCTTTGCCCACTGAGGCTATAACACGTAAAATAGGTATTTGTTAGTACATATAAGTAAAAAATTAATAAGTTGAACTAAAAAAATGTAACTTACTCGTCTCCATGTCCACATGGACCCAAAAGTAGGTCAATCCTCTGGCAACTTGGGTCTACCTCCACAGTAGAAGTCGGGGCTGTAAGGTGAGTCGTCCACTTAGGTCGTCCGATCGGGAAGTGCTCAAACGACCATGACTGAAGAAGAAGCAGACAACCTAGTAGATTTGCATCGGAGCCCTTCCTCTTGCACGCAGAGCAGAATGCTTGGTAAGTGTACGCAAGCACACCCGATCCCCAGCTCATCGGCGGAATCTGATCCTGTGTGTCAGCATCTGCAATCCTTCGTAAAGTAGTCTGATATCCATCTAAGTCTTACCAGCTGCAGCAAGGACGCCAAAGCAAGGCTTGTGTAAAATCATGGTCTTGTTGCACGTACGTATGACAATGATATTAGGAAGCCACTCTTCCGCTTCAAACAGACCTTGAACTTGCATTGCACAGTTCATGTGTGTCTGGCTTTGTACATTTTCTTCTTCTTGATTGTCTCCTCCATGTGTATCATAGTCTTAACACAATAAGGCGTTTCACCGGATTTTTTCCATATGCAAGCCTGTCTTTGCATGGCTCTCCTGAAAATACCTCAATGTGTCATGCAATGATCCCTAGCCAATGGCCACCAAGGGTAAACCTTATTGATCCAATATGAGAAAAACTTGACTCTATTTGAAGCCTTCCTCTTGATGTTTGGATCATCAAATTCAGGAAGATCACAAAGTCTACGTGTTTCCTCCTCAGGGTTACGTAATCTCAACTCCTTTGTAAACTCATCATCCAATATTCATCAAACTTTCTCAACTAGTTATGCTTGCATAACATTTCGAATAGATTCATCAGGGGCTTATTCTTGAATTGTGATAGAAATTGGCCGCTAGATGGCGCTTGCACCACCGACTCATAATATCAGACCAACGCTTGTTTTTTGGCAGCTCCTCCCCCTCACATGTCTTCACTAAACCTAACTAAACATTGCAAATTGTCAAGAGCAGCCTAGCGTTGGTGTGGACGGCTACGTGTAGATCTGATGCTGTAGATGAAGAGCATAGGGAGAGGCCACACTGGGAGACGACGGATCTGGTGTTGAGGAGTCGCTCGATGTCGTGGTCGCGCGGAGGAGCCGCTCGGCATCGAGGTCGCGCGGAGGAGTCGGGCAACGTCAACCTCACGGTGGAGCTAGGCGATGCTGACTTCGAGGAGGAGCCAGCCGCTGGCAATGGCTCTTTCCTGTCACCGCTGCCGAACTGCTGGCCTCTTCTTTGCCACCCTCCCGTTGTCGCTCTTCCGGCGCCGCTGCGAGAGCCCGACTTGTGTTGTTTTGTTTGTCAGGCCTGGTTAGACGCGTTTTGCTTTCCTAAAGTTGCCCAATAACAGTCTGAATCGAGAAAAACAAAAACTAAAAACGGTGATCCAAGCACCCATTTTTTTATCCAGCTCAAAACATTGTACATGTCTATATTTTACACTGGTATTATATCAAATACCGGCTATCCAAGCAGGCCCTAAGCGGCATTCACACGATATACTAAAAGGATATTAGCCCGTTTTCGTCTTCTCGTACTTCTCTTTCATCGCACCATTCTCTCTTTCTCATATCTACCGCCACAAATCTCTTGAGACAAGCATGTTGCTTCGTCTTGTCGTGACATAATCTTGCACATTCAGGCAATACTAGAGTCTAGACAATGAGCTCTACCGACGACGATGGAAGCAGATTGGACAACTAGCCCCAAGGACATGTCTTTTATGAGCGGTAGTGGCGAGTGGTGAGCCATGTTGGGTGTTGAGCACATTTGACAAGTCGTGTGATCTCCTATTTCTTGTACAACGACCATAATTATCAGCCTGGTTCCCACGATTCTTTGAAATCGGAAACATTGAAGTTGTGGATTGATTCAAAGAGTGATCCATCCTCACCAATAGCTTAAATTATATATTGCGGGTGCTAAATGCAGGCACAACCATCTATGCACCTAAGGGGAATGGTTATGAATTCAATTGATATTTGTTCAAATACATGGCAATTAAGCATTCAACAAACTCGATGTTTTACTCATAGTGTATTTGATTAGCTCGCTAGGACCCATGGTATTAAAAACACCAATGACAGTCTTCTATTGTCAAATCCATGCCCTTTGTGCCTCTCTTCCCTCTCATCTCTCACCTAATCTCCCCCGATCTCATCCCCTCCTAAGCAGAAGCGAGACCTAGTGACGAGCGAAGCGTGATGGTGCCTTTTGTACCTACTTCGTCACTTGAGCCCAGAGCAATGGGCCATTGTCGGTGTTGCTCTTAGCCAGCTCCCTCTACCTCCTCGGCTTAGGGAGCATGGTCTCAAGTTAACATGCTACATCCGGTGCTCAAGGCCATCTCCTCTATTATCTATCTGCTTCTCAAGAACCCTCCTGAAACTACAGCTTCACCATCTTGCAGTCTATACGGTACCAAACCTCTAGGTGCACAGTGATACAACCCATTAATAGTAAAAAAATTGTGTTGTTTCTTCTTTGCATCGACTCAATTTGATAGACTGACCCTACCGGTCTTCTTGTTGAAATCGATTCAAGGCCTTATCCCGCCTCCTTTGAACCACCATAAACTCTACATTGTCGGTGCTTTAGTTTACACATGTGCTTGGTGATTTAGCTAAGTCTCTCTTTAGGGCCCGTTTGGATGGCCGGTTTTTGGCCCAATACCGGTGTAAAATATAGCCCACACAAATAATTCGGCCCAACTGGAAATACTTTGTTTGGATGTCCGGTTTTGGGCCGGCCCAAATCTGTCGTTTTGTTTATTCCACGGGTGAAACAAAACGCTGCTCTCAGGCCCGTTTTATTTTTCCTCCGTCAGCGCATTCTCCTCCGCCGCCTCTCCCTGCTCCGCGCCACCCCCACCTCTCCGCGCTCCACCGCCCCCACCTCTCCTTCTCCCTGCTCCCGCCTTCCTTCTGCAAGCATGTCGGGATGAAGGCGCCCCGCGGCTCTCGTCGAGGTGAGCCCCTCGGCTTGCGGTCGGCGCGGACGGGGGCGGGGCCAAGCGAGGTGAGCTGGTAGGCAATGGGGCAGCCGCCGACGTGCTTGGAGGCGTAGGCGAGCGCGCGGCGAGTGGCGGAGCGGCGGCGACCCATGGTGCGGTCGGCGACGGTGTGGCACTCGTCGAGGGCGCCAATGGCGGCGGCCAGCGCAGCGGGGGTGGCGCTGGGGCTAAGGCCGTGGACGAAGAGGCGCGGTGCGCGGCGTCGGAGGCGGCGAGGCGGGAGAGGAGGGCGGGGTCTCGGAGGCTGGCCTCGGCCAGGAGGTCCAGGAGGCGCGGCGGCGAGGAAGTAGAAGGGGCCGTGGCAGCATCGGTGCTAGGCGGAGCCATGGATTTGGTGGCGAGGCGGGGCTGGAGGCGGCGAGGCGGGGGACACCTGTGACCACCACTACTGCCGTTCAGCCTGCCGGACTCCAATTGGCTCCACTTCTTCCAGCTGCCGTCCCCCATCCCCATCCAATGACCTCTTCTTGGCCTCACTAGAGAAAATGCCTCAACCACAGCCATTATCCAAACATGGTAATTAATTACCCTTGTATACCAAAGTATTTGTTGTGACAAGTAAATTACCCCTTTAAATTGTTTACAAGTGAAATTTTTTACAAGATTACCAAATGACGCCTTATTGCATGTCTAAAGATCAAACAGAGGGGTCGTGGAATTAGTAGGATGTAAGCACGTAGCACCTCTCGAAAATTACTGCAATTAAGGGTTTGTGTTGGATCGGTGGCTTCCGACAGAGGGGGGGGTGAATGTCGAACTAAAAATTTATTCTCAAGATTAGAACACAAAACTATTGATTAGCTATTGTGTTAAAATCAAGGAATGCAGCAGAAAAGCAATCGACAAATGGGTTGAAAAAGGTTACGCAAAAACACAGCCAGATCGGAAGTTCCGGTGTATATATCGGAAGTTCCGACCTTACCGGAGGTTCCGAAGTTACCCCAATTTTGAACTCTCTGGAAAAATCGGAACTTCCGACTCCTGGATCGGAACTTCCGATGTGGATCGAAACTTACCGGAGGTTCCGAAGCTACCCCAATTTTGAATGCTCTGGAAAAATCGGAACTTCCGACTCCTGGATCGGAACTTCCGATGTGGATCGGAACTTCCGGAGTAAGAAAATCGGAACTTCCGGTTTTGGAAAAACAGCAGATGTCGCTCGGTAAAACGTTCGCAGATTTTGATCCACCCAACGGAATTGAACGAAATTTTGCACAGAGGTAGACAAAAGACTTACGGAGCTGTTCCAATTGGAATCACCTCAAAAGCTCATCTGTGCTAAGAGAAAACCCCAATTTACTAACAGCTGTTCCAAGGGCAAATGAGAGGAAAAACTTGCACGAGATCAAATCAATTGATTCTTAGGACTTGTGAGGAATTTTGATATGAAATCAATATAGAAACATCTCACACGTCCTAGCAATCTATTCCACCAAACAAACCTCAAGAAACAAACCTCCGATCGTATCACATGCAAAACCCCAATTTCTTTCTTCTCCCTCAAGCAACCTCAAGAACTCAAGAAAAACGTGAAGAACAAGATTGATTCTTGGGTAAGCTTAGATAGACTCACTTTGGGAGTAATCTATCCTTCTTTAACTTGACACAACAAGAATCAATTCATGAGGGAAGAAGGAGAACGAAAATCTAAAGAACAAAAAGAGAAAGAAACACTCAC